>JASCZW010021175.1:0-11072 GCA_034211315.2 Aedes japonicus
CAAGCATTGACCGACGAAGATAAAAAATGACAAAATTTCAACGATATTCGAACGTTTTTCCATCAGTATTATATATGAATAAGCAGCTAGCTATGTTTTCTGTCTGTATGCAGATTGTATTTGAATTTACACGTTAATTTGGAATTTACGATTTGAAATTCTATTTGCTATAATACAATCATCATGCCCCTTTGGTTTAAATTCTGCATGTTTGCCATTGTCACCAAATAACCATAATCAAGCAAAATCACTAAATTCCGAGTACTTTTTCAAAAGGACGTTAGCAAAGATATTTTTACGTTTTGTTGCAGAAAAAAATAATACGTCATTTTGATAAGTTCGACGCACCGTAAAACGAAGCGAATAGAAACACTATGCAACATATTTCAAGGCGTACAGAAAAACGTTGGGCTGTAGAATGAAGTCCAATAATTTAAAGTATGGGTATTACCTCCCTCTATGAATGCTATTACAACTATTTGAAAACAATAACCAAATCCTTTTTTTTCTAAGATAAAATGTTGCATGTTTCTATTGACCCCTAAATGGGGCGAATAGAAACACTTTCCAATATGTTTGTTTTTTATAGTGGTAAAGAAATTTTTCAGCATTTCTTTTAAACAAAACAAAACAGTTTGAATAGATTTATTGATAATATAATGTAAAAGCAAATAACAATGATCGAAAAAAAGTTGAACAATATCAAAAAGTAGAAGTTATGCCGGTTCATTACTTGGAGTAGGTAAACTTTACAAAGGGATAAGTTCTTACATTTTCCTCATTAAGATTCGATGGAATCGGAGGTGCGTGGATCACTTCTGCCGGTTCTGGATCTTCCGAGACAATATTTGCGCTTCCAGTAACACTTTGTCCTGTAGTACTTGAATCTTCGATCATTTTTCTCTAGTAGTAGACGCCTGTGTTGGTCCATACCGAGCATCTCGTAGCAAAGAAATTAAACTCTCGTCAAACTTTTGACCGTCTCCAGGGTTCGGTACTGTGGGTAACATCCGTAGCACTGGCGATCTATCCAACGGAACATCAACTACTTAAAAAGCCTTGGAAATCTGTCTATTGGTAGAGACGCTTCGTATTTTGGGACAATTTCCATTTTTCAAGAATCTTACGCCAAGCAGTTTCGAGCGGACGAAAAAATGCCACATCTAGTGGTTGTGTTAAGTGGGTTGAGTTGGCTGGGAGAAAGATCAAACTGATGTCGTTATCCGAGCACAACTTAATGACCTTTAGCGTTAAATGCGATGCAAGATTATCTCCAATCAAAACTCGTTTTCCCGTTTGCTTCTTCAAATAGGGAATTGCGATTGTAGACAACCAGTCTTCGAAAGAAAAACAATCAAACCAACCCGACTTTGAACGATTGTATCTAGCGTGCTGTGGCCCACCTTCAGTCCATGAATTATACAAATGAAGAGCCTTGTACACGACATACGAAGGTAATATTATCCCGTTTTCTGACGCACTAAACATCACCGAAACAGCACTTTAGTACTACTCATAACACATTCCGGGTACTTACAGCCTCGTCTTGTAATAACCTTCTTTTTTCCCGGGTCATCACATAGGTTCGTTTCATCGTAGTTTACGATGTTGGAAGCAGGAACATCCTTTAGTTCCTTGTGCAATCTGTCAAAGTACTCGTTGACGATTTTATTTGAAACGGCACACCGGTTCCTTTTGATGTTCTGGCACATCCTGTAGGACAGCTCCCGTTTATGCCTTCTTAAAAAGGAATAAACAAAATCCGAATTTTCTTTTTTTGCATGCCGATAAATTACCGAGTAGCTGATACCATAGTGCGCAGCTGCTTGGCGTAAGGACATTTTTTTATTTGCAACATCCTCAGTGGCCTGCTTCAGAATGTGTGAATCCACTTTTTTATAGGATGTTGAACCTTTCGGTTTGTAGTTCCTAACCATTGTTTTCTGAAAATGAAGAGCGCGAATTACACCATAAGAATTATTTGATGTCATTTTCACTTAATTTTCAAACAAAAACTTAAACAAGGACATTGTTTCTAATCGCCCCGCTTAAGTGTGAATCGAGATTTTACAATCAAATATGAATGATTAGGTAAAAACTACCTGATGTTGATCCACAATTCCACTGTTAAACCTTGGCTAAGTTAATAATCTACCGATTACAGCACGCGTACAAGTTGAGAATCAAATAAAATGGCTTCTACTAGATAAGTTTATGAGCACTCACAAACGCATGAAACTTGAACCTCCATGTTTTGAATTTTCTAAAAAAAATGACAGCAGTGTTGCCAACCCAGGAATAGCTTGGTGAATTTCTTTCAGTGTCATACTAGTTCCATACTGGTTCCACCCTAGTGTGAAAGAAGATGTAGTAGAAAAACTTGCTCGTGATGGTCTACAAACCCGTGAAGCCATTAAAGTAGTCTTATTGGTGAAGAGGGATGCTGACCTTAGTTCGATGAACTTCGTATCGTTCAAGGTAGGCGTTCCTGTCGAACTTAAAGATGCGGCAGTGGATCCAGGCACCTGCCCAGAAGGAATTGTTTTTAGAGAATTTGAAGGTCAAACAAAAAACGCTGTTTGGCTTCCTCTTGCTGCGTCGATTACCGTTGCTCAAACACTCCAGTCGGAATCCCCTTTGGAACGCCAGCACCTGTCCGTACACCAGTCCCTTTTGTGACTCCAGCCTCAGAAGCCAATCCACCTTCCATCTCGGACGAGATCTAATCACCACTCCTAGATCGAACTTATCTTCTTATGGACATCCAGTACGCACCATAGAAAGCATTATGGGAGTCCCCAGTTCATCTAACTCAGTCGTGCCGGTTGCAGCCAGCGTACATCATAGTCGTCCTGGCCCTGAGCTTAGATGTGGACTGGGTGTCTCCCAACTTGCTACGTCAGGCAAGTTCAAACATAAACGTGAATTTTCGCAGCCTGATGCTGTTCCCAATTTCAGTACATCGAATTCGTCGTCCTCACCTGCAAGTTGGCATGCCGGAATCGCCTCTTCTACGTCGTACGCATCTAGTTCCGCCGTCTGCCATCCCTGATGGTTCGGAACCTGTCACAGATTGTGTTGAAGCTGCCTCGCTCCAGAAGTTAGGAAGGAGAAAATCCGTTCAACCCAATCCGTCCGTCTGCCGTACGCAGGACCTCATATTTTTCTACCAGAACGTCGGTGGAATTAATTCTAATGTCCTTGACTACCGTTTGGCTACCGCTGCTCGCTGCTATGATGTTATCGTCCTGATCGAGACTTGGCTCGATGGTCGCACACTTTCAAACCAAGTATTTGGACCCGATTATGAGGTTTTCCGATGCGATAGAAATCCCAACAACAGCAGGAAATCTACTGGAGGAGGTGTTCTAATAGCGGTTAGTTGCGGACTGAAAGCGAAACCTATCGAAAATATCGAATGGGAGTGTTTGGAGCAGATCTGGCTCACTGTTAAACTATTGGATAGAACACTGTTCCTGTGTGCTTTGTATATTCCACCTGATCGGACACGTGATACCGAATTAATTAAGGCGCATTGCCGCTCCGTTCTCTCTATAGTAGAAAACTCGGCTTCAACGGATGAGTATATGGTGCTAGGTGACTTCAATTTGGCTGGTATTTCGTGGAAATCGTCTCACGGTGGCTTTCTCCATCCTGACTGCGAAAGATCCGTGCTTCATTCAGAAGCTTCACATCTTCTCGATTGCTATAGCGTGGCAACACTCTCCCAAATTAACCACGTAGTGAACGAAAATCACCGCAGCTTGGACCTATGTTTTGTAAGTGCTCGAGACACCGCTCCGTTTATCTCTATGGCCCCGCCCCTTTGGTTAAGCATGTTCCACATCATCCAACTCTAGTCATTTCCATTCCTGAAAGTCTGGACAACGACTATGCTGACTTTCCAGCGCCTGTGCCTTATGATTTCCGGAAAGCCGACCATCGTAGCATAACCGAGGTGCTGGCCAACATAGACTGGGATACAATTCTGGACGCTGACGACGTTAACAATGCCGCTCTCACATTTTCTCATGTCTTGGCATACGTCATTGACGAGGCATGTGCCGAAAACTATACTACAGAAAGACTCTCTTCATCCGTGGCAGACGAAGGAACTAAAAAGCTTAAATCGACCAAGAGAGCAGCACTACGAAGATACACTAAATATCGTACGCTTCCCTTGAAACATTTCTACGTGACGCTCAATTACGAGCTCAAGCGGGTTAGTCGGCTATGCTACTCTCGCTACCAACAAAATGTCCAAAGATAACTGAAATCCAAAATCTTTTTGGAGATATATTAATCAACAGCGCAGGGAGTCTGGATTACCATCGTCTATGGTCTTGAACGGTGAAACCGTTTATTACGGAAAATATGGCCGAAAGGACGCAAACGGACGTCATCTATACAGACCTTTCAGCAGCTTTTGACAAGCTCAACCACGACATAGCTATCGCAAAACTACATAAGCTTGGAGTAAATGGAAGTCTCTTACAATGGTTTCGCTCCTACCTCTCTAGTCATCTGCTGACAGTTGCTGTTGGTGATTGCATGTCCGACGTTTTTCCAGCAACTTCAGGAATACCTCAAGGGAGCCATTTAGGGCCACTGATCTTCTTGCTGTACTTCAATGATGTGAACCTTACCCTCGTAGGACCCCGTCTTTCGTATGCTGATGACCTGAAGATCTTTTTGCGAATCCAGTCTATCAACGATTGTCACCTCCTACAACAGCAGCTACAAATCTTTGTTCACTGGTGCAGCCTCAAGCCTCAATGGTGGTTAATCCGGAGAAGTGTTCTAGAAAAAAGGAGCCGATTCTCTTCGACTATAAGCTTCAAGGCACGGTAATCAAACGTACGACTTACGTAAAAGATCTAGGAGTTATTCTGGATTCTCAGTTGACGTACAAGTTTCACATCTCGTACATCGTGGACAAGGCGTCAAGAGCTCTAGGCTTTATTTTTCGGATGGCTAAAGACTTCTCCGATATTTACTGCTTGAAATCCCTTTATTGCTCACTGGTGCGATCGACTCTGGAGTATTGCTCTGCCGTCTGGAATCCGAGCTATATTAGTGGCGCAAATAGAGTCGAATCTGTTCAACGCAGGTTTACTGACTTATCAAAATGTCGTATTATCTTTTTCTATTGCAGACCGTTGTAAGAAACATTTTCCTAAATGAAGCTTGAATTTTCACTCCTGATGTAATTTCTAAGCACAGTGATGTAATATCTTTTACCAATGTGTCATTCAGTGGAATTTCATTGGGTCAACCATGTCCGGTTTTCAAATAGGAATAAAAAAGGTCCAAATGTTAGTTACGTCCATTTGAAAAAGAACTTAAGAAATATCGCTATGGGACTGCTATCCGAATAACGGAAATGTAGAAATCATTGCATATATGTTTCTTCATCTTCGCCTTTAGAACACTCTTTTAGTTACTACAATTTTCTCAGAACTATTGTACGGATGCAGGTTCCATCAGTGCATCATTTTCACCGTTCATCTTCACCTCCTAGTACCATTTTTTTTAGCTGAAAACTGGACTTTGTTGTAATAGAATGCACTGCCATGGGCGATAAGCCGATGATCCAAAATTAGCGGCAATCGGATAACAGGAAGGGGATTTACAAGCCCTTCCAAGATTTGCAAGCCACAAACATAGTCTATATTATTCTAAGCAATATCCAAAGGAAAGTTGTGTCATTTTTTCTGTTTACGAACTGTGTAAATTATCTACACATGCTTGTCACTAACAATTGGCATGATTTTCCCATTAAGATAAGCTCAAACAGTTGCCCAAAAAAGTTTCGTGAACATAACCGGATGTGGTCAAGATTCTGCTACCCTTCTTCCAAGAAACAGCAAACCGAGCAGTGCGAACCAAAGCCCTTATCGACAAAGTCCCTCAATTTCTGCCCTATTCACAATTCTCCCTCTCTCCTCGCGTACAGCAACTTGCGGTATTTGAATGTTTGTGAGAAACCCGCTTTACCTTTTCTCCATGACGAATGACTCCGGCTCTTCGAGTTATTCAATTTGTCCGTCGTTCGGTCCGGCCTAGGCAGCCTAACACAACATCAATCCCTCTTGTTTCCTTATAGTTGCCAACATTCAATAACATCGGCAACCGAACACCTGGCCGCGATTGCGTGAAATATCTGCAACGACCATGCAACCAGTAGATATCGAAGTACCTACAACTACATCAACCAACAGTTACAGACAGCTCGTTTGCTCAATGGTTCGGTTTCGTTCCGCTGCTGATGTCACTGGCACTCAGTTCGCTTTAACTTTGTTTTGATTTCGAACCACTCCACAACTGCACTGAAATGCGTGTTCAGAATTACATTCCACGCACTGACGAACCTCGTTGCGCTGGGTTTCTCTTCCACTTCGAAACTGCAACTTCCACTTCACACTGAACCCGAAAATTTTCACTCTATCCCCTCTGTCAACTGGAGACTTTCCAAGACCCACTTCTCGGAGTCTTACGCTCGGTGGTTCCCACGGCAGTAATTTTCCCGTGCTCAAGCACACACACTTTCCAGCAGGCGGTCCCGCTTTCGTCTCCCACGGCCTTCGTCACCAGCTTTGTTTTGTTACTAGTGTTTACCTCCCCCAATCGCTGCGACGACGATGTTTTCCCCCTTTCCACAATTTCACTTAATCAACATTGAATGGCCCGTGCACTCACACCATCACACCGTAACCATAGCCCATAACAATATCCCCTAAATCAACTGTTATTGATACTAATTTTGCGTCGCAGCACTGCAACATCCGCCGTAAGCCCAAACTCCTTGAACTGCAGCGAAGGCCAAATTCAAATCACACACAGACCGGAATTCGCTCTGAAGCAATAATTATTCGAATCCAATCGATGGAATTTCTTGTTCTGCACAACGTTACACTCACATGACACGAAAAAAGAAGTCCACAGAACGAACACAACCCGCAGTGGACCAAGTTCACCAACCGAATAATAATAGCACACAGTCCAAAAAGTCGAAAGGAAACTCAAGAAAAACTAATAATCCAAACGACTGCGACGACGACGACGACGACGACGGCTTCGAGGATAGATAAATACAGATAGGCAGAGCCGTTGCGAAGCGCCTGCTGCTGCTGATGGCTGATCGGACCCGAGAGAAGAATGTATCATTTGACACCGTTTTTTCTTTCTTTCCTCTCTGTCTGCTGTGTTTCTTGTTATTCCGTTTCTCCTTGTTCCGTTCATTCGTGCGGCACAAGGCTGGTTGATGACGGTATGTGTCATTCACCGCGCACCATCTGACGATCGATCGTTTTGCTGTCAGGCGAGACCGAGAGGGGAAACGATAGAAACGGCAAATGGGCTGTTGACCGGTTCTGGTTGCTGCGCGCCAAATCGGGAACCTTTCAAATGTGAGTTTTTTGTGTACGTTGAAGAATGGGGCGGGTCGGTTTAATATTGATCGAAATGAATGGTTTTGTTTTCAGTTGCCAATAAGACAATACTTCGAGATTGTTTCTTCTCGAATCTTTAGGTGATGTGTAGGGTAACGGGATGTAATGTTAGCCTAGCTCCTTGATTCGGCCTATGTACCAAATATGTCTTCGATAATCAACAAAATTATGTTGCTATCAGCATGACCGATTTCAACGCAATTGAGACATAATAAATCAATTTATAGTTGTTCACTTCCGCGTAGTTTTCGATTTACTTGACTATTTAGACACCATGACTTTACTGGTAAAGCTGAATAGATTGTCTATACGATCTTCGAATGATCTAATTTGCCAAAATTGAACCTATAAACCGAACAATTCAGCCAAGACGTACAGACTATAGTCAAATGGTATAAACTAACAGGTCACATTGGTAAAATAACAATGATTTAACAAGCAAACGGTGGACCCAATGCTAGGGACATATTTTTTTCTATGTTCCCAACTATGGCCTGTTGTATGAAAAGCGTAGTAAAAATGTTGCTATTGGTAACATTTACAATATAATTGTCTGAGTTCCGGTTGAATGTTGTTCATATGAATATGACACAAATTAAAGGAAAAAAATCTGTGTAGAGTGGATTATAATGTTTTGATTATGGAATGAGCGCCAAATCATATGTTAAAATTACTTCAGTGTTCCTTAGCAGTTTAAGTATAGTTTGATTTGTGAAATTTTTTGATGGGTAGAGCGAATAAGGAATGTATCGAATATAAGCTATCCACATACATTTGCGTTGTACGCATGTATTTGTGATGGTTTTTTATGCTCTGAACACTGCATGCTGTGCGTTTGACTGTCAGCTTTCTTTTGTTTACTTGTTTGTGCGGTTCAAATTCTGCGTTTTCAAAATGTCGCGTATTGAAAAGGAAGTGAAAATTAAGGTTCTGGACACATGGCTAAGTGAGAAGGGTATTACTATGCGAAAATTGGCGAAGCGGTTTGAATTCATCATGCGAGTGTTAAACCATCATTAATAAGTTTGGGGAACACTATTCTTTGGATGAGCTACCAGGAAGAGGCAGAAAACCCGGTTCTTCCAACCCGAAACTGGAGCAGAAAGTGGTATCTCTAATCATGAAGAACAAATCAATGTCAATACGTGATTTGGCCAAAAAAAGCAGGAACGAGTGTCGGAATGATCCAGCGTATCAAGAGGCGAAACCACCTGAAGACCTACAAGAAGCAGAAAATCTCGAAACAAAGTGCAGAACAGAAGAAGCGAGCAGCAACAAGGGCCCGGAAATTGTATTCGCGTCTTTTGCAGCGTCCGGATGCATGCGTTTTGATGGACGATGAGACCTATGTAAAGGAGGACTCAAAAACCCTTCCAGGTCCACAATACTTTACTGCCGTCGTTGGGGAGGATGTGAGCGATGCGGACAGGTCGATTCAAGTGGAGAAATTCGGTCGAAAGGTACTGATATGGCAAGCAATATGTTCCTGTGGTTTGAAGTCAACCATTTACACTACCGGAACTATATGCGAAATCTATCGATCTGAGTGTCTCCAGAAGAGATTGTTGCCTTTATATAAGAAGCATAGTACACCTCCACTGTTTTGGCCGGATTTAGCGTCGGCTCACTATGCCAAAACCACTCTCAATTGGCTTGCGGAAAAGGGTATAGATTTCGTTGAGAAAAATATCAATCCACCAAATTGCCCTCAGCTTCGACCCATCGAACGTTACTGGGCAATCATGAAGAGGGTCTTCAAGAAGACTGGTAAGGCAGCTGGGAACATGCAGGAGTTCAAAAAAATTTGGGCTCAAGCGTCCAAAAAATGCGATGCAACACTTGTCCGGAACTTGATGAAGAGCATTCGATCCAAAGTTCGAAAATTCGTGAAGGAATAACTTAAATTTCATCCGGTCTTCATTATGTTCAAGTTTAACCTCGTACAATAAAGGATCAATTTTTTGTATGAATAAAATATCGGTTTTCAACATAATTTGAAAGAAAGTTTGTGGATAGCTTATTTCGATACACTCCTTACAAAATAAACTTTTAAGCAAACTGTCAAAGTTGCACTGACCGATGCCATTAATGGCAATGTCTGCCTTATTTCTAATGAACTAAATCATTTGAATAGTGTCGGAAAATCATATAAAGAATACATAAATAAAATTATGGTTTTCGATGAATGTCAAACTTATTAACTTAGTTGCCAACGATTACGTTTTCAGATTTCAACGAACAAATTGCACTTCATACTTAAACTTATTGATAAAAGAAATGATCAATGCAACCCTGTTCTACGGACAAGTTGTGCGATGCTTAAGGCTGGCCCAACTCTAGACAAAGTCGTCATAAGGTCGGCAATTGTAAACAATAACTTCAAACTACTGAATGCCAGGTGTAACATCTATATCCATACCGCATTAAAAACTGACGTGTTTTGTTTTGCTGCGTCGTTTTCGCGAAACAAAATATCAAAATTATTTCGTAATTCAACTCAAACAAACAGTTAAATCATAAAAACTCCGCGTGTTTTGTGTACGACGTAGTGAATATAATCGATTCCCTCCCAAAATATGTAATGATCGGTAGCATTTCCCCATTTTAATAGTAATTTTTTTGCACCTGGAGGCAGAGTTAAATCAGCTTTGCTTTGGTTGTTGGTGCTATTAGTATTGTGCCACCCGGGTAAAAAGGTTAAATAAGAGTATTTTTCCGCTTTGTTGCGAGTGAATTGATGATTATTAGCAGTTTTGAAGTCGATATAGAGTCGCGTCATAACGAGGGATTTTGATAAATGGCAGAGTGTGAAGTGGAAAAAGGAAGACTAGTGCAATGTAAAAACGGCCATTTGCTGGTCAGAAGCAATGATCGAAGCTAACGCGCATGCGCGTCAGTGCGTCTGAGTGGCTGGCATATAATTTCAGATGCACTCATCACGTGGTCTACAGAGGGAGAGCTGTGAATTTTTTTTCATTCATTGCCCAGTGATTGTGATTTTTCAAGTTTAATTTCTACTCGAAAGTGTTTTTACCTGCGATTTTCATTGTATTTCATTTGTGCACGAAGTACTAAATATATTCGTGCTGTTCCACGCAAAACGGATGATGTGGAAATATTTGCCGAATAGCCGAGAGAGATAAATGCATCCTTCAGTATCACAGGGTGGCCGTCCAAATGAAGACTGAACATCAGCTACAATTTCCGGTGAGATCTATCCGATTATAACTAAATTTGAACGATACTACTAAATACGTGCCATCGTCAAAACAATATGACTTGATGATGGAAGTGTATGCACAATACTAATTTCCATTTGATGTTTGTATTGTGTCTATGCGGGGCTGGTTGTAAGTGAAAGTGACCTCGGAATGGACGTGAGTAACCAGGCATTCTGAAATGGGTCACTGGAACTCAACAGAGCTATCACCTTCCAACTCCCGGGCTAAAAATGTTTGTCGTGTCGACAAAAGTTCGTTTAACTGCAAACATTTTTCTTCCATAAAAACACTGCCGGACGGTGGGCGTTGGATTGTACATACACACAAAAAATACACACTACTTTAATACTTGTTTAGTATAAGAAAAGCGTATAAAACAAACTAAAATGACCATGTGGTA
>JASCZW010021176.1:0-11079 GCA_034211315.2 Aedes japonicus
AAATTTACCTTGACAATGACAATAAAATCAATTATGCTCTTCCTTAAATTTATGGCGTTCTTCTGAATCACACATTGCTCTAGTTATTTTGCTGTTCCGCCGCTTATTTCAGTTAGCTTGAAATCTTGGCAAATAGTTTAATATTTCAGGCAAACACTATTCTAATCATCACATACTTATTCCGACTTCAGCTTGAAATATATGTTTACGGATTTAATGCGTAAATATGACTTTCTTTATCTTAACTTGAAAAATCACCATTAAGCCCTAATCACTAAGCAGAAGTAATTTCACCGCATGTTTTCACCCGTTAAAATGTCAAATTGGAATTATGCCCTCGACATAACGTGTTGATTTCCATCGATTATTGTTACGCCGTCGAAGTTTTTAGCTGTTTTACTAGCTACGAATAAGGTTATATCGAGATTTCATGAAATGATTTTGCTTCACGTTGAAGAAAACAAATTTATTTATTAACTTACTTAATAAATGTATGACCTTTTTTCAGCTCAACTCTTGATCAACTTTCTTAACGGAGAGCCATGTTTTCCCCCTCTGTGTAGGCAGCCGGAAATTATAATCGCCGTAACATGCCTTAGCTACACACTTAGAAAAAGTCGTGTAAATTTATGACCAAGAGAATGCACATACATGGAGCGGCCTTTTTGATTTAAGAACCTGTTGCGTGGAAAATTAAATCAGTCAAACTAAATTTGTTCTGTAATCTTATTGTGACACATAAAGAGTTGATGCAATATTTCAAGACCATGTAAAAATTCAATAGATGCAAAATCTTACTTGAAGAGAACGTTTCATAAAGAAATAAGTTTTCAGGATTGTACGTTTTGACCCTAGTTTTATAATCAGGGTGTGCTAACACATGTATAAGATAGGCTCTATTTTGAAAAAAAGATCAATTTACCATTTTTTCTCTGCGGAAATAACAACAGATCATAATTCATGCCTTGATGCGTAATAACAGTATTACAGCTCAATAATTGATTTAAAAATGCGCAAATCAGTTTACTTCCGGAGGAAGCATAAGAAAGTTCACACGTCAAGGAATGTCGAGATATAACTGAAGCGCATATTATGCGAAGAAGGGAGGAGTCTGTCAGTTCACATGAATGGTCTCGTAATTTCAAAGGACAATGGCAAGCAACCAATATAATTTCTGAAGGTCGTGTAATATTAAGTTATTAGGATTGACTCTTTGCATTAATTATAACGGATATTTGAAATAAACTAAATAGAACATGAAGATACAGCAGCAATCCGTTACGTTGACCTCAATTATGATTTTTTTTCAAATTGCGATTCTTGTAGTTTTCATATTTTCTTAGTGTGTACACAGAAAAAAAGCTTGTAGTTAAAACTACCATTTTACCCGACCATGCCTTTGTTCAAAACTACCATGAAATTTCAGTCAAATTTACTAAGTTTATGGTAAAACCTTCAACATTTTTGGTATTTTTGACAAACCTCATACTGATATCAACCACGCCGTTGTTGATTTAATCGCAGGCATGGTAAAATCAAACGCATTTTTAGTCAGGTGAAAATTGTTGGTGTTTGCGCTTAATTTAACTCTCGAAGTGATAGTTTCTACTGCGTATTTTTTACGTGTAGTCAAGAACATTCGCACATTTAACAACTTCTCTTCCGTTTCCTCCACGGTCACCTAAACCTAAATCATTGATCCAACCCTCAGGTCTCCTCATTGGATGTCGCAGCTTTTGTTCCATCGCGTTGCCTATGTCAATGACCGTAAAACCATGATTAAGAATCCGCAATTCCATTAGTACAGATTTTCCTAGTAGTACCAAGACTCATGTAATTAGTCTGTTTTGGTACGAGAAGCATAGAATTCTTTAAAAAGAAAACACTGGGTCGTAATTGACGAATTCAGGTTGATAAAAAGAAGAAGACACCGAGTGCTGATCAATCTGACAGCCCCCATGTTAAAGTATAGGACGAACATTTTAAAATGCTTCTAATAAATTCAAATGAAATTCTAACTAAAAGCGTTTTGTTGTATGATGTAAGACAAATCCAAAACTGCAAAATAGGGGCATTATTTTGATTTATCTTTTATTTTGCTGAAAATGTTTCTATTGAATAGTTTTAACATGGGAGCTGTCCGATTTATCACCACTCGGTGTCTTCTCTTTTTACAACCTCAATTCGTCAATTTCTCGCCACTTGACTGAAGAGCATAGGCATAGTAGCAAACAAGATGCCAGAATGTCATCATTTAACGGCATGTTCGCAGTGCTGGCAGTTTAACAGGCGAAAAACCTAAGACGTTAGAACACTCTAAAAATAAAAGAGCGTATTTTGGTTATCAACTTTTAACTCTATAAAACATTTTTCTGCATATATTGTGTGAAAAGCTTAAGCACTGCATTGTTATACAAGATCTGAGCACAATAAACGGTTTATTGGAGCTTACTATGGAAAATAGGATTTGATTTTCGTATTCGAATCTTTGTCTACAGTTTTCTGGGTCGTTATTTTGGAATACTGCCATTTTCAAATGTTAGTCTAGTTTAAATCTACTTTTGACTACTATCAAGTTCACTGATAAAATTTCTATTAATAAAATTTATTAATGTTTAAGCTGTCATCACTGTACTTCTAACCGAACAACACCCTTAAAATTTTTAGAAGTACAGGTTACGGTTAGAAGTACAAAAATTCCTCACAGAATTTTATTTTTAGAAAAAAATTCGTCAACGAACTTCATAGTACTTACAACTAGTATTCTTCTATCTTTCTAAGGCAGCAGAAATAGCATCAAATAGCTATAGAGTAACAAATTTATCTTTAATTTTCTAAATTTAAGGTTATTTGCTCAGAAACTTACATGATTCAGTAAATTATTAAATCTAGATTATTCACCGTAAAAATTAACAAGGATGTTAACATAATTACCAGTAATGTGACTTATCCAAATATAAAGATGTTCTTGGTGGTTTATGTAAACCAATACAAATTTCTATACTTTTATGGTTTCAATTGTTCGTGTAGAAATGGGTAACTCAAAGTGCTATTGAAGGTTCGATTGCCAAAGGTCATTTCTCTGTGTGTAGATTACAATTCGGTAAATCGTTCAAAGGATCATCGGTGTTCTCGGTGGTACAGGTTAGTTCCGATTTTCCCAACAGGTGTTCAATCGTTTTCATGGACAAACTGTTAATCAGTAGTGGGACTCCTTTTGCTTCAATGTCCAAAATTTGAGGTGACTGAAGATAATGAGGGTTATTTCAAGAGTCGAAGTGACGTTTGGCACTTGGTGAAGTGAGAAAAGTCACCAGCAGTAACCTGACTCTCCATTTGTTTTACCCAGAAGAGTTACGTTACTACAGGTGACTCTCACTTCACCAAGTGCCAAACGTCACTTCGACTCTCGGAATAACCATCGTTATCTCGAATTCTGGACACAGCCC
This sequence comes from Aedes japonicus, assembly GCA_034211315.2. Lineage (NCBI taxonomy): Eukaryota > Metazoa > Arthropoda > Insecta > Diptera > Culicidae > Aedes > Aedes japonicus. Next base: position 3,450 of record JASCZW010021176.1, read on the forward strand.
AAAGGCCTAGTAAGATGACGGATTCAATAACAGCTAGTCCCAAAAGTACAGGATCAAACCCCATCTAAAAAACATTAAAAACGAATAACGTCGATCCTCGCGGTTACACTTATTTCCTGTTACATTATGAGCAGATCTTTCAACCATTCCCGCAGCCACCAAAGAGATGTTCCTGTTTTATTTGTTAAAATATATTCGTAGCTCAACGTATTGTTTTCGTGTAATGCATAAATGCTCTTTTGGTGTCAACAAATGCTCTGTAGTTTTGCCAGTTGCGCGTTCGGCATTGAATACATAGCTTTGTTGCAGAAAACAGAAAATAGATTCGTCAATTCTTTTCGTATTATAAACTAAATTTCATTTTCAGTGTAGTGGTTCACATAATGTTGACTAGTGCTTCCAGATTTTTTTTTAGTCTTTATTAACATGACTTTCAGCCTCAGGCTGGTTCGTCACGTCAGAAAGACGACCTGGATGCTACTTATATATCCATCAACACATGGGCCGGGACCAACGGCTTTACTTCCTTTCCAAAAGAGGACGTGATGAGAGAGTTTTCGTAGTTCTGAAAAAAACAACTTTTACAAAACTACCAAATTTTCTCATAGTTAAAAAAAAAATCACAGTACTTTTCCGAAGTTCATCTAAATTTTACTTTTTTCTTACATCTTTTTTTGGCCAAATCACGTATTGACATTGATTTGTTCTTCATGATCAGAGATACCACTTTCTGCTCCAGTTTCGGGTTGGAAGAACCGGGTTTTCTGCCTCTTCCTGGTAGCTCATCCAAAGAATAGTGTTCCCCAAACTTATTATTGATGGTTTTAACACAATTTTCGCATAGTAATAACCTTCTCACTTAGCCATGTGTCCAGAACCTTAATTTTCACTTCCTTTTCAATACGCGACATTTTGAAAACGCAGAATTTGAACCGCACAAACAAGTAAACAAAAGAAAGCTGACAGTCAAACGCACAGCATGCAGTGTTCAGAGCATAAAAAACCATCACAAATACATGCGTACAACGCAAATGTATGTGGATAGCTTATATTCGATACACTCCTTACATTTAAAGAAACTCAAAAGAAAAATGACAATGAAGACAGCTCTTGGAAAAAATGCGGACAAATTCGTTTAAATTCCACTAGAAAAAGCTTACCTTTTGACAGTTGGGCTTAGTTCGTCTGTGACTTACAGACTTTTGTCATTGCTTTAGTGGGTTTTTGGCAAGCTTTTAATTACATCGTTTGCTCGTAATGTCGCTGTTACCTGCTTTTTCAGCAAAGATAGCAGAAAAAGGTTTTCGGATAATGAGTGGTTCTTATTTGCTTTTAGCCTACACAGCTATAAAAAATAGCGTGAATTTCTGTTCAATGTCATGCATGTAAATGGAGCGTCATAAAACGTGAAAAATTGCATTATACATCGTGAAATGCTTTGGGACATTGCAAACATTGCCGATAATGTTGTATACAAAAGATATTCTTTTAAAGAACTGTTTCATGCAAGTTGCTGCTTCGTGTGAAATGCTATAAAATTTTAAATGTTCTGATATTTACATCACAATGAAAATTCAGATTTTTTTTTCTGTGTTTGTAATGTTACACTAAGTGATAGTGCAGAAAGTAAACACATAGTTCTTGCGTTTCGAACGTCCTGTGATGGTATATGATGTGATTAGAAGTCACTATGACGTACGGTTCTTCCCAATGGCAAACTTACACTGTACATGTCAGTAATCTTCACTATTTCGTTGTATGAAGCGCCAAAAACAAAGGTGTGGGCCTAGAACAAACACGAACACAGATAAAAATAAACATTGAATTTACTGGATTATCTAATGCACATATAGGGAATGCTAGATTTGGCAGAAAATAATGGGATATTTTATGTAAATTTAAGTCAGATAACGCCTGAATCTAGCCTGTTGTATGACAGATAGATCACATTGTTGTATGGCACATGAAAGATTGCAAACAATTTCGTTGTTTACGCCACTTTTGGCTTGGAATTGAACTTGGGGAAATTTTACACCCTTGTAAAAATTCATTTTTTTCTGTGAAGCCCACTAAAAGGATAGACAATCTCCTTCCAACGAAACCTTTTTATTACATGACATGAACAGTAAGCAATACACATTAAGATTTCCGTCTGATGGTTTGTGAAAAATGCGGTTAGCAAACTCACTGCAGACTGCTGGAAGTCAATTGGACCTTCGCTGATCTCAATGTGACGAAGGTATAATTATTCATGACGTGAGCCAGATCACCACGGATCCTGCATCAAGCAAGGGAGGTCTCATATGTAGCAGTGTACGATATAGAAGGGGTACACCTTCGCAAATTTTCTCATTTGTGTTGCAGTTCTAAAGCTGTGTAGAGCAACAAGCAGAGTGATTCCTATTTCGGCAGCGCCAAGCAGCAAGGTTGCGGTAATGTTGGATTTGGCAGCTAGTGGTGGCATGTACCCTAGAGGGTGCACTGGCGATCAACCGTTGGTCAGGTACCTGATGGCTCAGCAGGCTGTTGCTAGCAAACCGTTGCTAGGGAGCCATTAGCTATGCAATCGGTTGCCCAAGCCAGTGGTGTATTTCTAGCCATCCTGTGGGCGCAATCACGAATAGCGAAATAAGGTGCTTGTGTGTGATCCTGTTGGTAGCCATCTATGGTAAGGCGTAACGTGCAACGGAAGACCGAGAAGGTTCAGTTTAAATGTAGACTAGGGTAGGTAACGACTTAAGCACCCCGAGACCCTATTCCAAGCATGGGGTTAACGTTAACCTACAACGCTCATTTTTTGCAGTATGGTGCTTCAATAGATGGAGCACCATACTGCAAAAAATGAGCGTTGTAGGTTAACGTTAACCCCGTGCTTGGAATAGGGTCTCGGGGTGCTTAAGTCGTTACCTACCCTATTTAAAGTCCGTTTTTTTTTTCAGAGCGACCAATTCAATTTGAGAGAGTTTGTTTGATTGTAATTTATCCAAAATCTCTTCCAAGTTCCTGCCAATTGAAAGCCATCGGTGGCTAAAAAAATATAGTTTTCCCTTCGTTGCATACCTTAAGCCTTGTGTACAATTTCTGAGACGGCTCGGACATTTAAATTGTGTAGAAGGAGATGTTCGCTCATCACCATGAGGTACCAAGAGTGGACATTAATGTTTTGCTAGTATGAAAGTGTACGGTAGGTTGGAAATAGAACAGATGTATTGAAAATTGAGCAAAAGGGCATGGGTACAGTAGTAATCGAACCAAGGACGTTACCCTTTGCCTAACATCCCACTGTGGGGTAGGTCGAGGCACGGATGAATCCGGCACCTCAACAGGCAGACTCTGCATAATAAATGGTAAAATTCATCGTGTACAATGTGTCTATCATACAAATCACCTGCCTGGGCACCTTTGCGAGCGAGTCTGCTTTCTCATTGCCTGGGATTGAGGAATGTGAAGGGACCCATACAAAGGTGGTCAAATATGATCTTTCGTCCAGCACACTCATATGTTCCCTCAGTTTGGAAAGAAAATTAGATGAGTGTTTACTAGGCTTCATCGACCGAAGAGCCTCAATCGAACTGCGGCTGTCCGAGAAGATCAAGTAATGGTCTGCGGGTATGTTGGGAATCATCCCCAATGCGAAGTTGATTGCTGCCAGCTCAGCAAAATAAACAGAACAAGATTCCTGAAGTTTGTGGAAGGCGCTAGAGTTTTCACTGAAGACACCGAAGCCAGTGGATCCATTGAGGCGAGACCCATCAGTGAAAAACCTTTCTTCAGAATCGACGTTTCAGTAAAAATACTCGGAATAATAATAGAACGAAGTTGATCCGGAATCCCATGAGATGCTTGTTTCACGAAAACATCATAATGAATTGATGAACTGTTATAGGTGAAGTGAGCACGGGCTGAAGTATAGCACGGAAGACACATATCCGACGATATGTAGTGGTGATAAATTCTCATAAATCGAGATTGTGTGTTTAGCCCTAACATTTCTTGAAAATTTTCTATTACAAATGCGTTTTCCACTCCACATTTGATTAATACTCTGAGTGAGACCTCCCAGAATCGATTCTGGAGGGGTTTTACTACTGCCAGAACTTGGAGGCTCATGTTATGCGTTGAGTGCATGCAGCCAAGAGCAATACGCAGACAACGATATTGAATTCGTTCCAATTTTATAAGGTGACTTTTTCTTGCCGAGAGAAAACAGACAGCGCCATCCTCTAAAACAGAGATAGTTGTTTTATAAAGGGTTATGAGGTCTCCCGGATGAGCACCCCACCATGTGCCACAAATTGAAGGAAGAAAGTTGATCCTTTTTTGGCATTTTTGCTTCTAATACGTACTAAGTGCACACCAAGTGCACCTTGAATCAAACCAGACCCCAAGATATTTGAAAGATAATGATTGGGTAATGTTTCTGCCCAAAAGATTAAGCTGCACCGGGTCGGGTTTCGCTTTCGCTTTCGTGCAGTGTTCTGCCAAACAATTGTCAATATCTTTGACGGAAAAGTTATAAAGAAGGGGGCCAAGGGAAAATTTGAAAATAACTGACACAGTTTGAACACTAATACCTTAATCATTTCTCTATAGATTTTCGAGATTCTTGCTTCAATCAGTTGGATTTTTTAGCGACTGTCAACTATCAAAAAATATCATTAATTATTGACTTTGAATTCGCAAACACACCCTGCGCAATCTAAAAAGCGGTAAAGATAATGGTCTCCAGCTGGTCGATCATATCAACACAATCACTACAGCCAGCACAACCGTTACTCTTTCATCATACCAATATTCAATCCAAACGTCCCTTTCCAGGGCCGCCAAATAATTTTTAAAATTTTCTAAAATACTTACTCACTTACTTATGATTACCCAACGTTTCATTAGAACAGTACCTGCGTTGCAATTTTCCGCTACGAAACTAACGAAACTAATCAAACAGTTTAACGTAGTCTAAGTCAACCGGTCGTATGTTAAACACAAGCCCACTGATATTTTATTTAAAAAGTTCTCTTCCAAAAATAAAAGGGTAAAAATTGAGCCATCCCCAGACTATACAAACTAATACATTGTTTTGCATAGAGAACACTTTAATAACTATATTAGATCGTCATAGGTTATAAAAAAAGGGATTAAGCGAAATGTTAATATGAATTTTCCTACGTTCTCAATTATGTTGCGGCGGCCAAAATATTGAGCTGGAACCCGCCAAATCGAAGGCTAATGAAACTATCTGAAGCCTTCATTATGTGCAATAAAAAACGGCTAAGCGGTCAACACAACGGTACTCTGTTTTCGCTCTACGACCGATCCCCGATTAATCGGTTCATCGATTTTAAACATCACGCAACAGCGATCCCCGGAAGTAACCATACACAGGTACTTACTTACCTGTACGACCAACTAACAAAAACATCACCATTCCACCTAATAACCAACATCCGCATTTAACGATCAATCCAACCCGGTCATCTCGCGCCAACCCAATTTGTGCTGACTCAACTGGATTCTGTTAGGTAAATAGATACAAAACCATTCCCAATCAACAGACGACGATGGCTGCCCGCCGCTAGCCTCTCAAATCGATGCTTCGCCATTACTCACCTCCTTCCCAAAACGGAATACGATCGTCGCCATCGCCGCCGCCGCCGCCGATGTGTTGGCCCAAAGAAATTCGCGCATATGCTTCGCCAAACTTTTTCCGCCACCTCAACCGTCCGTTCTGCCAACCGCCAGCAATGGAATGAAAGAGAAATGGCCTGGACCCAACCCGAGCATCGACGATTATAATGATGATGATGATGGTGATGATGATGACGTCGGAGGATGACGACGCCTTCGCTCCGCTCGCGCACACGTTCGATCTACAGGTAGTGGTGTGGAATATTTACTTTCACTTCACGCGTGCTTTTCTTCCAAGTCGCTGAAGGAGTTCCCCCAAAGGCCCACCTCGCTGTCCGATGAGGCGCGGGCGGACGGCGGACGAGCACCGTGTTTTGATTGAGATTGCGATCAATTTAAGCAGCAGATGCTTGCGCACATGCCTAACACTCGTGTTAGGCCGACGGCGATGTCGACGCAGCGGGTTTCGATTGCGATCGATGCATATGTTCGGCCGGTGATTTGTTGTACCACCGCCGACGATGCGCTTTCAGCTAGTTCAGTTTACCACGGCAGAGCTACATTGCATTGTAATTGTAAAGCAGAGTGTGCGGAAAATAGCGGGTTTTCACACTTGCAGCAAGCATTATCGAGAGGTTTTCAACCTTCTTCCACTGGCTTTGACGTCCTGTAATTAGGGGCATTAAGACAAGGTGTACTACAAGAGCGCTCTGATCTACAGGAATGATGTAATTTCTTGTTTGCTGGCAAAAATACTACACTGTTGTGATTTAAGCTCGGAAAAATGGTCGGGTTGATTGATTCGGACATTGTTGGAGGAAGTTGAGCGGGTGGAGTGTATCGAGCTGGATGTTAAGCAATGTTTTATGAGCAGTTTGGTTTTGAATTCGGAGGAAGCCATATTTGATAACAGGTTATGACTGCAATATACCTGAACAATTAAATGGCTATACTGAAAATAAAACTTTGATCATGCTACTAAATCCATCGCTTGACACACCAATTAATTTGTTGTTTTCTGTAACGAAATTGATTTGTACTATTTATGAATTAGCTTCGTTTTCAATACCACATGTGCTGTCAAAAGAACGAAGCATTTCTGCGTTTAAAAAAAGCAACGATCGCACAACTTGTGCGGATGCAATACAAGAAGAATAGTGATTGGCTGGTACGCACTGAAATTGATCTTCGACATTGTATGAACAAGGTCGAAAGATGGCATTTGGCGAGATGACAAAGCACTATGAATGTTTCTTACAATTTATGAATCAAGTTTTCATTAACTGGTGAGTGACATATGAGTTTCGCTTGAGAAATTGATGAGGCTAAGTACCTGAAAGCTGCTTGTGGTTCTTTTTGAGGCCTAACTGAAGCATATATCAACAGTCGAGGGGGTGCTTATTGGAATATCTCTCTTCAAACAATATATAGACATATGCAATAAGGGAAACGAACCTACCTTTTCAAATGCTATCAGACAAAGAGTCTCGGATTTTGACATTGTGCAATAGTGCAATTTATGAACGTATGTTCAAAGTAGAGGAAGTCTCTGAGGAAACGTCATTGTCGGATCGCAGACACGTTGTGTTCGAATGGAGTGGTGGAAATAGGTCAACTTCTACATTTCAAAATCCCGAGGAAAACAAACCGGGATCAGCGCATGCACAACATTTAAACTCGGAGTTATTTGCAAGGAAAATTGGAAAGATTGATTCAGTTTCAAAGATTGGAATCATTTTCCCCGAAAGGTAAATGACACGATTTTAAATTCTTTCCATATTAGTTGTCCTATCAAGGAATCGTCACTCTGAAAGCAAGGATGTTCCGTTGGTGGAACTCTAAGTTGGAACGTCTGCGTAAGAAAACATACAATCGTAGGTTGTTTAATAAAGCGAAAGAACCTCAGATTGGGCTCCCTATAGGAATGCCCTTACTGAGTACAATAAAGAAATTAGAAAGTCTAAACAGCGAAGATCCTGGGTTCTAACGATGTGAAAACATAAGC
>JASCZW010021177.1:0-11075 GCA_034211315.2 Aedes japonicus
TTAAGCAAATTGTTTACAATTAATTAACGTGGTTCTAATGTTTTCGAAGCTCACCAAAATTTTACTGTGTCAGACACTATTTTTTACCATTAAAACCTTGGTTATAATGCTTAAGCACATTGTTTACGATTGATTAACGTGGATCTAATGTTTTCGAAGCCCACCAACATTTTAATGTGTTAGACACTATTTTTAGGGTTAAAATTGGCCCTGCAATACATTATAAAGGATGGAACGGTCAAAACTTGGTCGATTCAAATATGACGGAGTTTTTTTAATCGTGCAATTAAAAAACTTAAACACCCCTCATTTTGTAGGTGTGTCCGTACGGAATGTTGACTCTAGGTTTTTGTCATTTTCTATTCAGTTGTCAAAATGAGCAAAAAGAGCAGTGTATCAAATAATAGCAAGCGCTATTAGAAAAGCCAAAATTATTCCCCCGCTGACTTGACAAAATCACTTAATATTGTCAAATCAACCGTGACGGATGTAATAAAAGTGTTTGGCAAACGTCTGACGACTGCTTGGAAGCTGGGATCAAGAGAAAACCGAAACCAAGAAGCCGCAGCGACCGGAACAATAGTAGCCAGCATTTTCAAACGCAATCCCAACCTTTCTATGAGAGATATTGGAACCAATTAAGAAAGTCTCACACAACAGTGCAAAAAGCAAAAAAAGAACCGGACTGACAACATATAAGGTGACAGTGACGCCAAATCGAAATGATAAACAAAACACAACGACGAAGTTTGATTGCATCGTAACGGACGATTAATCATACGTCAAGGCTGATTTCAAGCAGCTCTCAGGTCAAGACTTGTATACGGTATATATTAAAATTCAAAGTTTCCGAAAAAAATACTTCGTTTTGCAGGCGATTTGCACCTGTGGACTATAAAGCAAAAGTTTCGTGACAACTGACACGGTCTACCAAGATATTTATATAAAGGAATGCTTGCAAAAGCCCTTATTGCCTTTTTTGCAGAAACATAGTTGATCCGTGCTGTTTTGGCCAAACCTCGCTTCTTTCCACCACGAAAAATGGATCAGGAATGGTTTACCGCCAATAGTCTGCAAATCGTACCCAACGAGAAAACGGAACTGCGCCAAATTGAGAAAATATTAGGTCACCAAACCTCAAGAGAAATCAAAAAACAGTTCAGGGCATATTGGCGATCAGCATCGAATGTGGTGGATATAACAGCGGTACAAAACTTGATGGAAGGTGCGAAACGTAAACCCTAACAGTTCGCATTTGTGAAACCGAAAGCCAAATCAAATAGTTCTCCGGTGTTTGTAGACGATGAACTTCAAAAAGAAATAAAGATTGAGAATTTGTATAGTAAATTAATCAGTGTGCACTTAATCATGTTTGACCAATTTTTGACCGTTCCACCCTTTATTCCACCAGGTTTTGTTAAACAGCTTTTTCCATCTGTTTGGTCACTTTCATCCAGACTTTGTTTCGTTTCGCGGAATTGTCGTTCCGGTTTCTCATCCGTTGCGATATATCAAAACTATTAGTAATCGAGAATTTTTTGAAACTTGCATGGATTATAAAAAAAAACTAAACTTACAGCAAATCCAGATCATTTTTGATTATTTTGGGATTCTTACGAAGTGCTGTCTTCATAATAGCCTAAAATTCATGTCCTTTACAAGACAAAAAACATTATTGGCCTCGTATCACTCCAACACGTTCTTAAAGGGTGTCCCACATCAATTTGCATCATGGCAACTAACGTTTAGCTCAACTCATTATGTTCCACTTTTGTACGGAAACCCATTTTTTCTTCATGTCTTCCTCAGATTTGATCTCCTTGGGAATCTTCCGAAGTGTCTGCTTCACGCTGGCTCAGTACTTTTCAAAGGGCCTTAGTTCCGGTGCGTTGGGAAGGGGGGGTAGGGCCCTCGTGTTGCTTCAACAGAGGAAGCAGACGCTTCTGTAGATAGTCCTTGAGGTAGATCTCCCCGTTTTCAGTCCCGACAGTCACGCACGGCGCACTCCTTTTGCAACATGAGCAAATCGCTAGCCAAATCATATATTTCTTGGCAAACTTTGAATGTTTTTGCTTCATTACTCTCTCTGGAATATCAAACATGTGCTGGGCACTGAAGAACAGTTGCCCCGGAAGCTGTCGGAAGTCCACCATGATGAGACAATCAGCCGTTGTCAGCATCTGGGTGTACAGTTTCCGGGCCCGTGACATTCCCATCGTATTTTGCCGTTCGTCACGATTTGGAGCCTTCTGCACTTCGTACGTATGCGGTCCCTCCCGGTCCTTGGCTATCTGAACGAAAGACTTGGACAGATCCAACTTTTTGGCCACATCCCAGACTGAACTATTGGGATTCCGCTTAAATGCTTCCACGACACGCTTGTAATCCTGATCACTAATAGAACACCCATTTGACCGCATTTCTCCTTCCGCTTGTTCCTCAGAGTTTTGTAGTAACGTTTAATCGCAAGACTCATCGTTGACTGCAGCCCTGCGTTTGAAGTTCTCAACATCGTTAGCTGCGGCATGCAAGTCGTACACAATTGCTTCAAGACAAACAGATTTGCATGTGGATCATCTTCTGCTGGTTTTGCTCAGCCTGTTCAAAACGTTCCGCTTAGGGCATCTTCAGCGATGGTCTATTTTTTGAACAACTTTACACTTGACTTGCATCAGCAAACATGAATAGAACCAGCTTAAATAGACCTACGTTGCGTTCCACGCACCGGTGTTGTATTTCTTGTTACTATACCCACCAACACCTATCATCCTGTCAACCATTCAACATCCAGGGATCAGAAATTTTGTTATTTCAGAGACCGCAGATTTTTCGCAAATTTTTTGCCATGGATTATTTGACAAATAATTTTTACTGCTAGTAGCGCGTCGTTAGCAGACGACGAGAATACTTGCTCTTTCGCTTGACTGAAGGTGTGTGTTTAAATGCATGCATCTCGTTTAAATGATATAAGATAATGCTGATTTGTAGTTTGGCAGCGGAAAAACATGAGTCGAAACCGAGAGGGTCACGTCCTGGATAACGCCCTAATGTCGACCGTGATTTCCGTTTCGGTAACCATAAGTTGTTCCAGGACTACTTAAGCGACACGTCAAGCTATTACAAGAAGCACTTTCTGCGTCGTTTCAACATGCAAAGAGAGATGTTCCTGGACATTTTGCGACAACTAGAGTCAACTGATGACTTTTTCCAGCTGTTGCGATGCAGCTAGGAATGTTGACCTGAGTCCGTTACAGAGGTACACTGCAGCCTAACGGATGTTGGCGTACGGATTCTCAGCTAGTTCTCTAGACGAAAACTTGAGGGGTTCTACAACAGTTAACCAATTTCAAATCGCTAGTTGCATATTGATTGTTGGTATTAGCGTCCCCCAACACCGGAAGAGGTGAAGAAACTGATAAACGAGAATGCTTCCAAAAATTCGAAAAAAATCGTATAAATTTAGTGAACTTTCTTGAAACTTAGGGAACATATCAGAAGCTCGGTATACTTTTAAGAAATTCAGGAAACCTCCCCGAGGGAACATCCTAAAAATTAAGGAACTTTCTAGAGAATCGGGGAACTTCCTAGAAGCTAAGGGTTCTTTCTAGAAGTTCAGGAAACTATCCAGAAATTCAGGGAGGTTCCCAGTAGTTTGGAAAACTTATCAGATTTGTTTGGGTATTTATCAGAAGTTCATAGAACTACTCAAGGTGTTCAGGGAACTTCCCAAACGTTCAAGGAATTTTCCAGAAAAGTAGAGAACTTCCCATAAATTCAGAGAACTGTCCAGAAATTCATGAAGGTTTTCAAAAGTTTGCGGATCTTCCGGAGGTTCAGAGAACTTCTCAGAATTTCATGAAACTTGCTAGAAGTATACAGAACATCTTAGAATCCGGCCAGATCCGAGATCCGGCCAGAACAGCGTGGGACCACGGTGAGAGCAAAGGAAGGGCAGCAAGCGCTTCTGCAAGCATTCCTCTCGATAAATCTGCCCGTTTATGGTGCCGGTTGTAACGAACGGCTTGCTGTACCATCCGCACTCGCAGATCGCCTGCCACAACAGGTACTTCTTCGCGAATTTGTCCATCTTTTTCTTCCGGAACTTTTCCCTCCATGTGGGACTTACCGACAAAAAACTCGAGGCCGGGGATTTGTTTGGTGTCCACTTTGATGTATGTCTCGTCGTCCATGACGAAACAGCCTGGCTTGACCAGCCACTCACGGTACAGCTTTCGCGCACGCAATTTGGCCACCATGTTTTCCTTGTCAGGCCGGTTTGACGCCTTCCTGACCTTAAAACACGTAGCCCAGCCCGTTTCATGGTCTGCTGGACGAACCATTTCGATAAATTGACCTTTTAGGCCACGTCTCCGGTGGTAAGGTTCGGGTTATTCTTTAAGTTAGAGATGCTATGAGGAGAATTGTTAGGCTCGAGCGTCTGCCAGTCAAAGCTGAATCGTTCATTGAAATAGAATCTTTTACTAGCCCTTATGTGGAAAATGGTTTTGCCTCTAAGCCGGCAGTTAAGGAAGCGACAAAATTTGCTTAAATTTCCGACAAAGACGTTTTGGAAATCCGCAACGACTTATGATCTTTTACTGTGTTTTTTAAGCTACTAAACAAATCTCCATCAACATTCCCTTCAACGTAATCTTGTTGTTATAACTCACTTCACGGACATAGCTAAAATGTGTCTGGAAATGTTCGTAGGTAAAGAATGCAGTTGCTCACAAAATAAAGGGGCGAAGAATTTGTGCTGTGGACGTTGCTTGGATTCCAGAGAAAAGAACATCGTTCTTTTGTCGCACAAAAATGGGAATTTTCAATGCATGGAAAGTGTGTGGTGGTAAACCAAACTGAAAAAAAGTTTGGGAGCTCAAAGATTTGTCTACAAACTGTCAACTCAACAACATTGATACCACGAAGTCCTTGATACAATATGCACGCAACGCACGTTGTATTCGAAAACCTCGATCGCTTAATTCTAGACAAAATAGTGAAAAGGCCGAAAGTATCCGTTGTAAACAATGACTTCTAGCGTATTTTTCTGGGATCTGCTTGTTCCCACAACCAAAATAGCACCAGCAACAGATAGCGGGGGTTGTTACCTGCCCATCGGTAGTGGATATAGATGTTAGCAACCTGGCATTTCCAGGAAATTTACGGTTTAAGTCATTGTTTACAATTGTTCCTTTCGACCTTTTGACGATTTTGTCTAGAATTTTTTTTTTGATGTTTATGCTTCTAGAAACTTCAAAGATTAATGATTTATATAAAGCTAAGTATTCTCGATAGCAATATGAGAGACCAAAGTAAAGTATGCAATATGCAATAAGCCCGCAGCTACTATTTGAAGAAAAAAACATCATAAATTTCCAAATCATCTATTAATCCAATATGTATTATCTCATCTTCCCAGGCAGGAAAATAATGCAAACATGCGGGAAAAATTTGGGAAGAATGCGTAAAAACACAGACCAGTGCCACTCAAAATCAATTCATCTGCTCTCAAATGACCTGAATATGAAGACAACCCTAACGGACAGACCAATTATCTTGGTGAATTTGAATTTCGAAATGACATTATTCTCTTGATCAGAGCTGAGTTTCGAAGTCATTGTTTGGTTTTTTCATTCGTCGATGGATATTCAGTATCGCATGTGATTGTTGTCAATATCAATATTGAATTTCATCCAGATGGGGATGATTTTGAGTATCAAATGAAGAAACCATTTTTTGTATCTTTTGATGTAAAACATTACAACAAGTAGTTCCAATTACAACAAGTGGAAATTACGATAATGAAGAACTGTAAAACTCTGCCATTGACACTTTTCATGTTTGATGATCACTTGCGAGTTTAACAGAGCTATCCTGGAAACTCAAACTCTAATGAGTATCAAGAAACGAGTAGCCAGAGAAGTATAATGAGTTGATTTGTTCATCGCCTTTGATTTTGACATCTGGGATTTTCAAAACAAATAAAATTCATCTACACTGACTCGAAATGCTTTTCATTGCACATGACAGTAAGTGATAAAAATAGACGCTGATGCAGACAAATTTGGGTGTGACATTTTCCGCGAAGACACCTTTGAGGATCAATGCCATTTTACCGTTTGGCCTACTGATGGAGCCCTTGCACAATTAAAGATTTTTAAAATCAGCTGTTTTGAACTATCCGGCAGCAATAAAATAATGGATTATTGTTGTAGCTCGATTTCGGTATAACGTAGGTGCGCATGCACGATTTTTTCCTCTCTTTTTTTCCTAGCAATTAAAACTTAAAACAGAAACTTTCCAACAAATCTACTGGTGCAGAATAAAGGTCGTGTTAAATTTCCCGTCTCGATACACACCGCATTGACTTTGGTGTGGTTGCGGTCGACGGGGAGGGAAAACTCCATCCAAAGTCACCCCCGGTTTCTTCAACCGCAAAGCATTGGGATTAAGATCCGCAGCAACGCTTTTGGAATCACAAGCACCGAACCAGTGTTAACCTCTAAAGATAAACGGTATTGGATTTGTTCTAGGGATTTGCCTAAACGGCTGTATTTGTTTTAGGACCACTTGCGCACTATGTAAAATCAATGTCAATTAAATTTGAAACACCGATTTCAGAGGGAAACTACTCGTGCTGTTGGTGAAATGAAAAGTTTGAAACCAGTAATGGCAAAAAAAATGTCGAATTGAAATCAAGTAAATGTTGGAACTTTTCGAAGTCCATGCAAAATGAATATTACGTTCTGGAATCTAAAGCTGAAAGGTTTTCCAAGGTCAGAAATTTCACACAAAATTAAACGAATGCTTAGAAGATTTAACAACGTTTGTTACACACAAAAAAAATCTCAGGTGTACTTTACACAGTCAAGCATAGAGGTTTTTTTTCCAGCAGTTCTTCAATGTTGTATTGCTCTCGTGTTAGTATTTTTAGCAGGAGATTTTTACTTCTCTTCAACACAAGAAGTTCTTGTAACAGCTTTGGAGTAAATATAATCGAGTCTCCTTAAACATGTGGCTGGTGGTTTATTTTTTCTGTCTTTTTTTTACATTTTGGGGTTAGTAGATAAGGACTTAGTGCTCTGCTGATGGTACACTAGGTCGAATTCTATGAGGCCATTCAACCGAAGGATATTAGGCCTTTGCTCTATACTGAGATTCTTTTGGCTACTTTTTCCCAAGCGATCGATTATCGCTGCCATTACAATGGCCGATACCAACGAGTATTTAGTTTCACTTCTAGTTGTCATTATGCAAAGGAACAGATCCCAATAGACCTCAATTCTCCCGTTTGCACTGTCTTGCATATCGATTTGATTTGATTTAGGTAGGTTCTACTCATCCATTAGAAAGTCCGATATCATTTCTTACGGATTTGACTTCACGAACTGTAGAATACCGTAAGAACTACGATTCCAATTTAGTCAACTCAGCCGTTATTTCATCCCCATCAATTAAATTTTCGTAAGGTAATACGTCATATGTATTATAAGGTAGTACTGTATCAGCAGGCAACACTTCCGCTTTACGTACTCTGAGAACAAAAGTTCGAACTAACCTTTCGAGTTCTGAATACATCAAATGCATAATTTAAAAAAAAACAGGTTCAAGAATTGCTATTGCTATTTAGTGCTGTGAAATTTGTTACAGAAGAATAAAATTACTAGACTTTACAACGCTTAGCATATGCATTTTTGTTTTCAGATAGTTTAATTTCCAATACATACCAAGTTAAATCATGCACCCCAGTTAGTTTGAACAGCTAAAATCACAAGTATACGGCTCTGTACTTAAACCTGTTCGAAACGATTTTGTGGACCTAAATTTGTCTACTCATCACCCTTCCTATTTTTTTTTCAAAAATTAGTCGTGATGGCTAACCTTAACTGCCTTAACATGAGAAGATCTCCTGCGATAATACAGCATCATTCAACTTATCAGGAATATCTCCGGCTCTGGCAGAACCGATAAAGAACGTTTGAAGATGCATTGAAACAATCGACGACTTCGTATTCGACCAGTAGCGAATGGTTGTTTGTAATTCTTTTTTCCCACCCGAATTCGTTATCGCAACGTAGCATAAGGGGCTATTCATAAACCACGTAAACTTTTGTGGAGGAAGGGGGGAGAAAGGTGTCTGACCAAAGTCTATACTCCATACAAAATTTAAAAAAAAATGTATGGAGAAATGTCTACGAGGGGAGTCTGAGATTTTCTGAAATTAGTCTACGTGGATTATGAACTGGCCCTAAGGTGTACAAAGAATTACGCGTAATTTAAAGCGTAATCTCCCGGAAAAAGTGCCAAATTATGCTCAATGAAAAATCTAATGGTACGGCATTCGAAAAAATACCACAAAATGTATCACGAATTCTATCAAAGAATGCAGGAAAATTCAGATTTACAGGGTGCGGCAGAAAATAATGCGAAAATGTTCAAAATTGAGTATTGGGTTGATTCGTGTAGCTAGTGACTAATTTCTGTCGAAAGTGTATTTGTTTATGTTTACTTTCAAGTGCTGCATCCAAACATTCTATTTGTTTTATTGCAAATTCGTCAAAATGTTCGCGGAAGAAGTGATCAACAGTTTGTTGCTCGCCCAGAAGAAGCCGAAAGAGATTGCCAAGGTTGTAGAGTGCCATTTTTCAATAGTTTACCGCATAAAAAAGTCCCTGCAGGATGGTCCTAAGCAGCGGAAGACAGGAAGCGGACTTCCGCGCTTTGCACGCACGCCGAACGTGATCAAATTGGTCCGTGCAAAAATTGCTCGCAAACCCCGTGCGTTCCATGAGAAAACTTGCAAAGGAAGCCAATATTTCGGAGAAATCCATGCGGAGAATCATCAAAGAAGACCTGCATGCATCTTCCAGAGCCAGAGTGAAACGTCACTTGATTACGGACCGGGTCAAGGAGCTACGAGTGACTCGTTCCAAGAGATTGCTTTCCTTGTTGAAGAAGGAAAAAATAATAATCCTGTTCTCCGACGAAATGCTTTTCAGCATCGATGCTGTGGCCAACAGCCGCACGGACCGGTTCATTTCACCGCAGAAATAGAAGAACCTTCCGGAAAAAGTGAAATTCAAATTTCAAACCGAACATCCGGCTGATGTCATGATTTTTGGCTTGGTGGCGTCCAACTGATTACAAAAAATAGTGTACACTCAGTAGTAAAAAAAAAGCCGAACTAAATTTTGCTTCCAAAAAGCGCCATTTTCAAATTACTGTAACTTTGTCAATTATCAATATTTTTTGTTGAAAATTACACAACACTATAAACAATGTATAGACCTTGTATGGTCAAAATTTTATGTTGATCAGATTTATAAATTTTAAGTCTTCATAACATATGTGAAAAAAGTCATTTTTGGACATACCAATTTCAAAAATCCGTATGAAAAATTTAGATAACATATTTTTAATTTCTCAATAGCCAAAATATACATAGAAAATAATGTGGACGAAATTTGAACTGTTTCCATCAAGTGGTTTGGACTACAGCTGGCGTCAAAGTTGACGCACCAACATGAGAATTTCCCTATTTCACCCGATATTGACCGTGCTGAAATATCGGTGCAAAAAAAAAAGCCGAGGTGAATTTTTCTAATAATACTGTATAACACTGTATACGTAGTTTTTTCAAACCAATTGATACTGTATGCCATATTTTGAAGTTCTTCGTGGGTTATACTTGTTATTTGGGATATTTCAGGCGTAACAATGCATGTATATTAATAAAAAAATTCACCTCGGCTTTTATTTTGCACCGATATTTCAGCATGGTCAATATCGGGTGAAAAAGAGAAATACTCATGTAGGTGCGTCAACTTTGACGCCAGCTGTAGTCCAAACCACTTGATGGAAACCGTTCAAATTTCGTCCGCATTATTTTCTATGTATATTTTGGCCATTGAGAAATTTAAAATGTGTTATCTAAATTTTTCACATAAATACGGATTTTTGAAATTGGTATGTCCAAAAATTAAAAATCTAATCAACATAAAATTTTGACCACCTAAGGTCTATACATTGTTTATAGTGTTGTGTAAGTTTTAGCAAAAAATATTGATAATTGACAAAGTTACAGTAACTTGAACATGGCGCTTTTTGGAAGCAAAATTTTGTTCGGCTTTTTTTTTGCTACTGAGTGTAATCTACTCACTCACTTGAGTCTACCCCAAAACAGAGAGTATGCATCAATTGCAGAGCTAGACGCAAAAACAAATCCACTGTAGAAACTACCATTTCGAGGGTTAAATTTAGCTAATGAACAATTTTCTCCTGACTATAAACGCGTTTGATTTTACCATGCCTGCGATTGAAATCAACCATGGTGAGGTTGATATCAACATGAGGTCTGTCAAACATACCACAAAAGTTGAAACCTGTACCATAAACGTAGTAAATTTGACTGAAATTTCATGGTAGTTTCGGAATTCCAAAATAGGCGGGTAAAATGGTACGTTATCCTTCAAGATTTTTTCAGTGTACTAGATCATCTTATACAGAGTAAACAATGGAAGAATCCAGATTGAAACAAGAAGAAGACACTGAGTGGTGATAAATCTGACAGCTCCCATATAGGACGAAAGCATAAGACGAAAATTTTAAAATGCTGCTAGAAAATTCAAATGAAATTTTAACTAAAAACGGTTTTTTGTTTAATGGAAGAAAAATCCAAAACTACTCAAAAAAGACAATATCAGCCAAATAAAAATAAATCATAAATAATGCCTCTGTTGTGCAGTTTTCGATTTTTCTTCCATCATTCAACAAACCGCTTTTAATTAGAATTTCATTTGAATTTTCTAGAAGCTTTTCAAAATTTTCGTTCTATACTTTAACATGGGAGCTGTCAAATTTATCACCGCTCGGTGTCTTCTTCTTTTTTCAATTTAGATTCCTCTATATACAATGAACTAATTTCACGCAAACATTCTGTAGAAAATATTTAATTGCGAAAAAAAAATTACTGCTAATTAAAAATAATGCAATATAATTTCATACACCCTTTAAATTTTCGTTAACTTTTTTAAACATTTGCTTGAGAATTGAGTCCAGTGGATTTGTATTTCAAA
>JASCZW010021178.1:0-11073 GCA_034211315.2 Aedes japonicus
ATGGACAAATTTATTGTAAGGGGATTTTAAAAGCAATAAATGTTTCTACGACAGTTCGAGACCCGTCCTCTCTCTCTCTCTCTCTGTTAGGTTGGGGGCGGTGCTCCCATACGAATGAAACAAAAGCTTCTACATAACTCGAGAGCTAATCAAGTAAATGGAGCCAAATTTGGCAGGAAGAAGTTTTTGAAGGCAAGAAATGTTTCTAAGGTAAATCGAGACCCCTCCGCCCTCATACAAATGAAACATAAATTTGTGCATAACTCGAGAACTAATCAAGCATATGGAACCCAATTTGGCATGTGGAGGTTTTTGAAGGCAAAAAATGTTTCTATTGTGATTTGAAACTCCTCCGCTCACTGAAAGAGGGATCTCTTATACAAATAAAACACAAATTTCAGCATAACTCGAAAACAAATCAAGTAAATGGAACCAAATTTGGCATGTGGAGGTTTTTGGAGGGTAGATTTCTATATACATAAAAATGAATTTCTGTCTATCTGTCTGCCTGTCAGACCCTTATAGACTCGGAAATTTCTGAACCGACCAACGTGAAAATTTATATGAAAGGGTTTTTGGGGCTGGGGAAGGTTCTTATGATTGTTTGAGACCTCTACTCTCGCAGGAAGGGGGGCTTTGATACATATGAGACACAAATTTCTTCATAATTCGAAAACTAATCAAGCAAATCGAATAAAATTTGGCATGTGGGGGTTTTGAAGGCAAGAATGTTTCTGTGGTGGTTCAAGACGCCTCCCTTTTTTGAAAGGGTGGGGGGTTCAAACAAATGAAACTCAAATTTTTATTATTATCGAAGAGCCCCATGTGATGGTTCGAGAACTAATCAAGCAAATGGAACCAAATTTTGCATGTGGGGGGTTTTGAAGGCAATCATTGTATGGTGTTTTGAGTACCCTCTGGAAGCTCCCATACAAATGAAAGACAAATTTCTACCAAAAATAAGAATTATCCAGGATACTTAAACACAAAATGTATATTTCTCTGGTAAGAAGCATGTTTTGATAGAAGTTTCAACCCCTGCTTATTTAAGAAAAAAAAACTCATTCCGAAAAAAAAACATAAAAGTGCCAGTTACATTAAATTTTCCGCAAGCGTAGCAGCGTACAGTGGGACCAATCTCAAAAAAGACGGTCAAAAGTGTTTTCACACTGTTCCTCACATTTTAGCGCTTTGGTGTCTACGGAAAAGTTGTTAGAAATTTTATTTCACATTTTTTTAAAAACTTATCAAAAGGTTTTACTAAAGTGATACTTTACTTAAAAAAACTAACTTTGTGTGAGTACAAGATAGAAAGTTGGTGTTTTCAACAAAGTTTTAGAACTATATATTAACGAAACTTTGCTGAAGATTGTTAGTACCTATATTGAAAGCATTCTGATATATAATTGAATTAGTATATAGACTTACTTAAAAGTAGTTTTTTTACTATATTGTGGCTCAAACTTTACCAGATTGATTGAAAATGTTCAACAAAGTTATCAATATTATTAAAACGCACAACTTTGCTCAAGACGTCAAAAGTCTAAATGGGCTTTATTTGAGTTTTAAAGCGGATTTAAGTTGAAAAATATACAATTTTTCAACAACAATAACTCAGACACCGGCAAACTTTTGCAACCAAATTTTGAACAGTTTGGTCAATTATCACTTAAAGTATACGTGAACAAAAATCTGCGCCGGGTATAATCGGGTACATAAAGTTTTCAGTCCATCTTTTTCGGGTGTACCTATCTTTTAAATTTTGATAAACTTCACAAACGTACAAATATTTCGTGAAATCTGTTAAATTCTTCCGGCATCCATAAAAATTGATTACAAAACGATCTGTTGTCAAGATTCCGGTAAAATATTTCTGAAATCTGTGAATTCATATGAGGTGTGCAGTACATAGTGTGATAAATTTCGTAGGCAATGGATTTTCAAGTTTTAATTGAAAGTAATCAGATTTATTTAGCTGCTTTGAACGTGTTTAAATTACTGAATATGCAATAAGTGGTATTGCAAGCGTTACTAATGAACTCTGACTATAAAAATTTCGCCAGTAATTAATTTACCTAAAAATAAGTACGGTATTATTCAATTTAACAAAGCTGTTATTAATGTCTTTGATATATCTCTGCACAAGAATCAAAACCTATTGCAGAGCTCGTCAGTTCTTAGTTCTGATTTGATTCAGACAAATTCTGTTAAAATTAATGTATTTCATTTTTTAATAGGTTTTCGCTATTTAAGATTGATTTATTGCTATAATAAAAGCTTTAAATCATGTTAATTTTTAATAAAGCCTGACTGATTACCTTCTTCCTCAGCTTCTGTGTCTGAATCAGGCTTGGTGCATCGAGAATTTTAGCACAGTCATAAGTTGGTGGATGCAGTCCTGTAGAGAAATGAATGAGTAGTGTTCAGTAATTATGAATATTTGTGATAATGTTCAATTACTGAATTAACTTGCCCACCTTCGTGCCCGATTTTCTCCATAGCATTTTAAATCTTTGTTGCGAGCATTCTTGTGGCTCCTCTGAAAAGACTTCCGATTGGTAGTAATGCTGCTTATAATGTCTGCACCGTGTATCAGTGTTGCGTAGAACAGACTGCGGCATGTATAAGACCATCCGTATGGCATCAACATAGTATTTGGCCGTCTCGTAGATAAAATGCTTTAGAAGAGATGGTGTTTATTTTGCCTGCCACGTGCCAGTACGCTCACTGTGACATGAAGAGTTCTCAATGATTGTCTCTGCCAACCCGGTGATTTTTTCGAATGATTTTTTTTTTTTTTCGAATGTGGCTTTCTTGACTGATCTAGACCCTCGCTCCATTGTTGTTAAATTGCTTTGGGGATGCTTGGCAAACACAACGATTTTTGCGACAAGATTCCGGTCAAAGCAGAAGCAAACTTTTTCCATCGATCATACCTGCAAATCATTTGTATGGTGGATTCCGAAAGTTTGAATCCAGGGTCGGCATTAATCTTTCGATTGGTGCGTCGAGCGAATTCCTTTTCATGCAAGGACAATGCAGCAGTTTCCCTTCTTGGATGCGGATTCTTATCCGCTCAGCATAACTGCCATAGATGGAGGCATACGGCTCATCCACAAAAATACGATCCTGGATTGCTACGGAGGCGTAGCATCAATGGTAACGCATAGATGTAATAAAATATGCACTGTCATCTTCATCTACCCCTTACATACCTTTGCTTGTGGTTTTGAATGATCCGATGAAGTCGTCAAACCCCATTTCGAGTAAAAGCTCAAGATCTTCCGAGAGCTACATCATTCAAACCTTCTAACTCCAAAGCCAAAGATAGTATTCGCTGAACTGTGTGATCCAGCAAACTCTTTACGTCAACCTCAGCAGATACCTATGTAAAGAACGAATTACCAGTGGGTTAAAAACCCTCCTTCAAAATACAACCATAACAAGATACCTCTGAGATGACGATACTGTTACGGTCTGGCAGACATTTTCACAGGCCAGAGGTAGCTAGGGTATATTTTTGGTGCGTTGCATTGGCTTAGACGTCTTTCGAAGCAGTATCCACTGATCTTTACTGTAATCGCAAGTCAATAAAAAACGCAAGTCCTTCATCAGCTGTCAACAAACAATGCTTTTTGTAAATCAGTTTTGGATTTCATTGCTCGTCTCATTCGTTTGGTACTGGTAGGACATGCCTGTAATTCTTCTTGCAAAAGTTTAGCCAAATCTTCGCATCCCTCACTTCGAGAATTCATTCCTGCTGCATACGCCAATTTATTCGCGGTTCCCTGCTGCCTCAATCCTTCAACTCTCCGCCTTTTGTTCTTTTTGTTCAGGTCAGAAGACGGTATTCTGGGCATTCCAACTTTCACATTACCACAAGTAAATGCACTACAATTCAACCAATTCTTGATGATTACTTCAAAAACTTTTCTGTGTTCTTCCTGCCTTATTCCAGCGATGTCGTTAAATTCAGAGCACAACCTGGACACGTATTTCTTGCTATACGCTTGCTATCGTCCTGCGACATAACAGTTTGATTTTTTTTTTCAGAACGGAATCACGGATATGTTGCATTTTGATGGTACTTGAAGTACCATATTTTTGCAGCCACACTTTGAACACTTTTACACACAATCTGAATCAACTGAAGCTCTAAACTCAACTGCAGTTTGTAAACAAACGAAACTATCCTGGGCTACTTAACCTTTAAATGTGCTAGCCCTTGCGCAAAGGATTCAAGGGTGCGGTTAATTATGTCAGGGATTTAATAAATATTGATAGAAAATGCCAACATTGGTCACCGGAAAAGACGGACTGAAAACTTTATGTACCCGATGATACCCGGCGCAGATTTTTTGTACACGTATACTTTAGTGATGGTTGACCAAACTATTCAAAATTTGGTTGCAAAAATTTGCCGGTGTCTGAGTTATTGTTGTAGAAAATATGTATATTTTTTAACTTAAATCCGCTTTTAAAACTCAAATAAAGCCGTTTAGACTTATGACGTCTTCAGCAAAGTTGTGCATTTTAATAATATTGATAACTTTGTTGAACATTTTCAACCAATCTGGTAATGTTTTAGCCACAATAAAGTAAAAAAACAAGTTTTAAGTAAGTCTATATACTAAATCAATTATATATCAAGAATGCTTTCGATATAGGTACTAACAATTTTCAGCAAAGTTTCGTTAAATATATTGTTCTAAAACTTTGTTGAAGACTTCAACCTTCTATCTTGTACCCACACGAAGTTAGTTTTTTTAAGTAAAGTATCACTAAATGTAAAACTTTTGATACGTTTTTGAAAAATGTGAAATAACATTTCTAACAACTTTTCCGTAGGCACCAAAGCGCTAAAATGTGAGAACAGTGTGAAAACACTTTTGAGCCGTCTTTTTCAGATTGGTCCCAGTGTGCGACATACCTTATTTGCTAGACTATCCGCACCTATGAAAAACGAAGTGAAATTTTTGCATCAAAAAGCACCATCATTTTGAAATTTTCAAGACTGAATGCCTCCAAAACGTCTTCTGTTATTTTTCGATCAGGATGAGAAAGGCTTATCAGATGGAACATGATCCGTAGTTTGCTCGTGACATGTATAATCTTTATTTTAAGGATTATTTATAGTCATCAAAAACAAATTTATGGCCTTTTTTCGAAATCCATCGAAAATTGCATCTTCAAAAAATGGCTTGTAAGATGGAACACCATTCGTTTTTTGCTCGTAACATGCATAATTTTTATTTCTTCGATGATCTTTCGACATAGGAACTAAAAGTCTCCAAGTTTTCCCACGGAACTGATTATTTATAGTCATCAAAAAAAATATGGCCTATTTTTGCAATCCATCGAAAATTGGAATTTAAAAAAATTTAATGTTATATTTAAATTTATTGTTGATTCCATGGCATTTCCAATCATAAAATATAACATTCATATTTTTTAAAACGAAAAAAAAGGTTCCACCTTACAAGCCTAACAGTGTTCCATCTTACAAGCATGACGCCATAAACACATAACATCAAAAACATGTTTAACTTTACGATTTGTTTTGAAATACCTTTGGATCATAAAAATACACCATAAATGTTAGCCAACACAAATGTTAACCCTTTGCAATTGATGGAATATTTCTACTTATTAATTACTAGAAATAATTGCTATTTGAATTATGCCAACACTTTCGAACATTGAAACCCGGAAGAGCTAAATCGAATGAGTGTATTCGCTCTAAAAGCAAATGAAAATTGAAGAATAGAAAAAAATGAGATTAACACTTGTCAGCGCGATAGTGTTGTCACTGTGAAGGTCAAAAGTGGCGCTGTTCCATCTTACAAGCCTTTCCTCTAAAATGAAAAACCAGTATTTTGGCTGAATTAAGTTTCATGCCACTAGTTTGAAAGCGTGCTGGAATGGTATATAGACAGTTCCAGAAAGTATAAGCACACTTACAAAATAACAAAAAAGTCATCTTTATTTTGTTTTAATAATTTGTTTTGGCCTGCATCATCCCCGGATCTCAACCCATTTGACTACTTTGTTTGGGATTATATGCTTCAAAATTTATACCCTACGAAAGGGCTTCCTTTAGAACGATTCAAGAAACATTTGATTGATATTTTGGATCAAATTCCTCAGGAAATCGTGCGTGCCAGCTGCGATGGGTTTACAAAGCGTTTGCAAAAAGTTATCAAGAGAAAGGGCGAGAGACTCGAATTGAGTTAATATGTTTTAGTTCTATAACAATTGAAAAATGAAAAATAAATGCTATGATTTTGTTGATTAATTTTGCTGTAATCCCATTTTGTTTTTGTGTCACCTATTGTGAGACACCCTGTTATGTACATAAAAGGAATGCTGAATTCGACAAAAAAATAAGATCTTACATTTAAGCCGGATATCGATGGAATCAGGTCTGTTGTATGGAAGATCGCAAACAATATTTTAAGCTGTATGAATGATTGCAAACAATTACGTTGTTTACTCTTGCTATGGCTTGCAATTAAACGAGGGAAATATGTACACGTCTGTTAATATTTATTTATTTTCTGAGCAGATATAAGTCCACGCTGAAAGTCTTTAAATGTACTTTTATTAAGACAGTGCGTTCAATCAATAATTATGTCAACATTTTTTCAGCAAAGGATAGATTAAAGGGTGTCCACGATGAAATTGTCACACTATGAAATTGCTCTAACTTTTTAACCGTTGGGTAGAATTTAATGAAAATTTGGGTGGATTTAGTTCATAGTGCATTATTTACATCCTGCAAGTCCTTTAAAGTCCTGTGATCAAAACTCGCGGAAATGGAGCCGAAAGAACAGCTCGTGCGTGATAAAATCTTGCGCATTCATCACGAGAACAAGGATCTCTCGCATCGTTCCATCGCTAAAACGTTGGGAATCGCGAATTCCACGGTGTCGCGAGCGATTAAGCGGTTCGAGGAACGGTTGACCACCGATCGGAAGCCCAGAAGTGAAGGAAAAAGTGTTCCGTACAAAACCAAAAATCACAACCGCGTAGTTGGGACTTTCAACCGAAATCCGAACGCCTCCGTTCGGGATGTGGCTAAGAAGCTGCACCTAAGCCGAAGTTTTGTCCAGAAGGCCAAAACTAAGGCTGGGCTTCGAACGTTCAAGGTACAAAAGGCCCCTAATCGCGACGAGAAGCAGAACAAGTCCGCCAAAACCCGTGCCAGGAAGTTGTACCTCAACATGCTGACGAAAGTTGAATGCTGCATCATGGACGACGAAACATATGTGAAGGCCGACTTCAAACAGATCCCCGGCAACCTGTTTTTCACGGCCAAGGATAAGTTCAGCGCTCCGGAGCATGTCCGCAATTTACGAAAAAATTCCTGGTTTGGCAAGCCATCTGCACGTGCGGGAAACGGAGTGCACCTTTCGTGACCCAGGACACGATGAACGGACAGGTGTACATAAAAGAGTGCCTCCAGAAGCGGCTGCTTCCACTCCTGAAGGCCCACAACGTCCCAACAATCTTCAGGCCGGATTTGGCCTCATGCCACTACTCCAACGACGTGCTGAAGTGGTATGCGGACAATAAGGTCAATTTCGTGCCGAAAATGTTCAACCCTCCCAACACTCCGGAGCTCCGCCCCATCGAGAAGTACTGGGCGATTATGAAGCAGCACCTTCTTAAACGACCTAAGGTAGTGAAGACAGTCGAGAAGCTGAAGAAAGTATGGGTTTACATGCAAAAAACAGTTGATTCACAGGTTGTGCAGAATCTTATGGCCGGGGTTAAGGCCAAGGTGCGGGCATTTGCGTATGGACTGTAAATAAAATACGAGTAAAATGGTTTAATGAAGTTTAATAGTTATTTCTCAATCCCTGAAAATTTGATGGCATTCGGATGAAAACTCGAATTTTGCGAATCAATTTTGTGTGTGGCAATTTCATCGTGGACACCCTTTATTTGATTACATTATAAATTATACATTTGATACATTATATTTGACGTGTAATGTATTCATAAATTATGCCAATGTTATATGGTGTATACAGGCATCCAATTGAAAATATTGATACCTTTAAAAAAAACAATTTAGGCTCCGTACAGTATATATGACATACGAACATTGTCCGTTTTTCTAGTATTGTACACAGAAAAAGCTTGAAAAAGACACTGAAGTCTGCACATTGTAGACGAAATACGCGTATCTGTCAAGATAAGCAAAGGTAGTTGTAATTTAATGGAAATTTTTCTTCTAATTTCTAGCTTGAAAAAGAGTTTGAGCTGTTTAATTTAGAAATTAGAAGAAAAATTAGTATTTTCATTTAATTCCAACTACCTTTGCTTATCTTCACAGATACGCGTATTTCGTCTACAATGTGCAGACTTCTTTAGTGTCTCGTACTAATACCTCAACTGTTATTAGTACGTCGTGTTATTGGTACAAGACACTGAAGAAGTCTGCACATTGTAAACGAAATACACGTATCTGTCAAGATAAAGGTAATTGGAATTAAATGGAAAATACTAATTTTCTTCTTATTTCTATAGCTAACTTTAGGGTATTTTTGTATTTTGTCCGGGATGAGATTCGAACTCGTAACTTTGGCGTGAAAGGTATGCATGCTAACCACTACGCCGGGGTCGCTCCTATATATTGAACTTAAACATTCGCGTAAAAATTCCGCTCATGCATTTGCAAGCCAATAAACGAAATCGTATGCATTTTTTCATACGATAGACCTAGAAAAATTAAATTTGCGCACGAGGTTGTGCAGTCATATAAGTGTGTGATTTAAGTCCGAAATATCGATGGCTTACAAAAATACGAATAAGACTCGATTACGAGATTCCAATTGCCGATAGCGTTACGGCCATTGATGGTAATCATTTAACAAGTTGAAAGGAATTAAATAAAAACCCAACAGTTGCTTCGATTATTGAGGCACTCAGTAGTACAGCGATTAAGCAAATAGATATATTTTTCACCAGTTGTGAGCAACCTGTCGCTCGCACACACTTATCCGATGATGAGTGCAAAAAAAACACTCGACGGCGGAATTTTAACAGTGGCCAAAGTTTAGCGTTGCGGCATTCTGTGGAATCGACTCAGCCGTATTGAAGAGTTGTAGATTGTTGAACAAGGGTCCTACGGTTGCTTCAACTGTCGTAAACAATCATAAAACGCTTTGTGGATCACCATGAGCCAATCTGCCTTTTCTGAACCATGCGAGTTGTTAAAGATATGATCGCATAAACTGCAATTACATTTTTTGCCACTTTTTTTTGGGTACAGTGGCAACACTGTCATTTTTGGAAAAGGAAGCTCTTTGTGCGCCATAAACACGAGGTTAGATTTGAGGTACGTTGTATTGGTTGCATCGATTCAGCCATTTTGGCCTGAGGAAATTATGCGAGTATGTTGGGGTAAGAAGTGATTCGTGAACTCAAGAATATTGATAAGAACATCCGTTAAACAGCCCATAGAATTCACAGTTCAGAATCACTTATCAGAAACACGCTAAGGAAAGGAGTATAGTATGGCTTTAAAATGAAAAAAAAATCAAATTCGAAGAATACCAACCGTGACCGCAACCGTATCGTACAATGACGGATAAAGAAAATCTCACATCAGCTCACATTCTGGCCAGATTGTATTTTGCGAATAATATCACATACTGTTGGGGGGGGAGGGGGGGGGGGTGGTATCTGGGTTAGGATTGGGGAATGTATTTTTTCTGATAATTCGCATATTATTGGCATCATTTGATATTTGATAAAGAATCCGCAGGTAAAGCTTAACCGAAATTTCAGAGGTTTGGGCCGTTTGTCCAAGACACGGAAGAGAGTTGCTAGATGTCGTGTTCATAACCTTTACTGAAGAATTGTTTTGTATTTCCGTAATTTTCAGCCTAAATCGGCTTTGTGACGCCAGACACATGACCTGGAACCAATCAACACCCCAACTAACAAATAAAACATCTTCATGGAATGGTATATTATTGTTTGTATAATAAATGTATTATCAACGTATTAACATAACACGTCAAGTTCGGAGCGGTTTGTATCTTTCGTATTCTATATATCACTCTGACTAACGGTCGAGGTAATCACACTTATTTCACAGCTCCAAGTGAATTATATTATTGTTCTTAAAAACATGGTTCCATACATTCATAGAACATAAACAGGAACAAGATTTTACTGTTGAAATTACACTGTACCAACCATGTTTTGCAAAACGTGTTGTTTTTTTTTCATAGAGATGAATTTGTTGTACAAGATTGTGCCAGCGGAAAGCAAATCATAGTTACTCTGAGTTGGCCTTTCAACAATCGGAGTTGGCTCAGCAAAGAAGCTACAAACCTATCACGTCAAGGGCTAGTGTTCAAATCCCACGGTTGGCGGAGTTATATTTTTCTAAGAGGAATTTTTTTTCCATTTTATGTTTTATAAGACTTCACTTTTGCGCTTTTTACGGCATAATCAAGTTTGAAATAAAGCATTATACACTTTTATTGATAACCTGCTTTTGTCATATAGCAGTACATTCAACTTGTTCAATACAAGCTGTGTTACTTGGGACATGGACCGCGACCTAAGGTTTAACATCCCTTCCGAAGGCAAACGTGATCAGAGATATTTCGTCTCAGAAAATCACAACGGGAATTGATACCAGACCGACTGGGGTAACAGAGCAATGAATCTTTTGAGAGAGCAATGAATCTTTCGGATTATCTTTGCAACGAATATTTTGGATGAAATCATCAACATTCTGAACTAGGCAGCCCGTGTTCCGGATCGAAATCCCATCGAAAACTTGTGAGGCGTCCTAGCAAGGTTTGTTTATAAATGTGGAAGATAGTTAGGAACGGTTCGCGATGCAGCCGTAAGAGCCTGGCTTCTCAGCTAAATTTTGTATAAAACGCTATAAAGCTCAATTTTGTATAAAATGCAAATCAATCTCGTGGACTCCATGCAAAATATTAACCATAGTTTTTTTGTCAAGTAATTGAATTTCAAAATAAAATCAGAGTGCGTTTGAACGAATTTCCCATCATCAAATATTATTGTTGTTCTCAACCCGGT
>JASCZW010021179.1:0-11072 GCA_034211315.2 Aedes japonicus
TATGCCAACGTATGTGAATGGTCATGTACATGCGGTGTTATTCGAACCTTCGGCAGTGGTGCCATTGGTGGCGGCCCACAGTGGGACGAAATGAAAAAAAGTGGGACATGGGTATTTGCGGCGAAACTATTAGGTGTGGCCCAATGATGTCTTCTACAATGTTTCTACATTTTCGAAGTTTTTTTTTATTTTTGTGATAACACATTTGATTTAAGGGGTGTATACACCTAGATAAAAAAATAGCTTTTTTATTTCTGGATCAAACCGAAAATTATGTATCGAAACATTGTAGATTAGGTCCATTTATGAAACTTTGTAGAAGACAAAAACTTCCTATCTCTTAACTGGACGAAGTTGTAGGGTGAAAAAGGAATGAAAAATGCCCAACTAACATTTTTAGTTGCCTAAGCTGAAGCTAAGAACTTATAAGCTGTTTTATAATTGTATAAAAGCAAGTGAAGCTGAATAAGCAATAAGCAGAATTAAAAAATCGATACAGTACTTATGCGTAGTGTAACACAGCTTTAACACAACATTTAGCTCTAGGTTGCATACTTTGAAAAGAAAGTTCTTATGCGAACAATGTTTGTGTACGTTTACACAGCTTGTTTATGTAGCTAAGAAATTAGTCGGTTAAGCTTTTGAATGATCATTCTGTGTTCTCTTACACAGTTTTATTTGTTGGCTTCGGTATAGCTTTTCAAAAGCCTTTATATTAAAAATACCTTAGCCGCTATACAGCTTAGTGATTATAGCTGTATAAAATGTTGTATAAGTACACTGAGCGAACAAATCGAGAGGAACTCATTAGAATATTGTATGGAAACTTGTCAGAAGACATTATTGCTAGTTTTATACGATTTCCTAATACAGGTATACCTCGATTATATGTACATTTTCGATTTTGAAATGTACATAAAATCGAATTGTACATAAAATCGAAGCAATATATTTTCTTTATTATTTCGATAAAAAATGTATAGAATATACAAGTTTTAGTTAAAGTTTTTATTTACCACTCGGAAAATACAGCAGAAAAAATGGTTAAA
Source organism: Aedes japonicus (assembly GCA_034211315.2). Lineage (NCBI taxonomy): Eukaryota > Metazoa > Arthropoda > Insecta > Diptera > Culicidae > Aedes > Aedes japonicus. Next base: position 1,050 of record JASCZW010021179.1, read on the forward strand.
CTCATGGGTTCTGTTTTTTATTCTATTACAAATCACAAACATTTATTCTAGATTTTTTTAAAGTTTTTCAATCCCTTTCACAAGTTATGTGTAGGAATGTAGAGTAGGAATGGTCTAATAAATCTTTCGCTTCATGCAAGAGAAATCGAATTTGTATGGGAAAATTTGATAAGGGAAGGAAAGAGGGATTGGAATTAGCCGAAAAAAAATTCTTTCATAATTTGACGATTCCATTAAAGTTAATGTTCTTTTAACGTTTTCGATCTCATCGGATTACCTTTTTTAGTCTCATCCAGTATTCATCAACCTTTTAGATTTTTTTCATTTCGTCGTACAGTAAGAAGAAGTATTACAAAGTTTCAGAAGACATAATTTTGAGTTCATTTGATTTTTATTTGGAATTTTCATTTACATACATTTTTATCACTTCTGAATCTCTTAAAAATCAAACAAATGAAAACATTCGGATATTCAAAGGAAATTTTCTCAAGATGATTTTCCATTCACTATCTTCGCGAAGATTTTTGCCCTCATGCCACGCAACGAAAACTGCGAATTGAGAGGCCAACCGTTCTCTTCTGCATACCGGATCATTACATCAGCGGATTTCAGTGCCGATTCGTCCGAGACCAGCTGAAAGTCATCTTCCGCATTAGCAGAATCCAAAATGTTCATGCTGTCGTCATCTGGTAGGCTGCAATCCATGATGTTGTCACGTCGATTCGTCGTCAGCTGTAGGGTTGAGTACTTTTTCAACAATTTCTGAATCTTTGAGGACTTCAAACTCAGCATTTTCCTCATCGATAACGTTTGACGCAGTGATTGTAGCGGATATTTCCAGAAGTCGCTCCTTAATCATGAAGAGGCACCTCATCTTCGTCTTCTACTTCCTCCGGGTTGTACAGCAAATTCCAAGATTTTCTAATAGAAGCTTGAGGAACCAGATCCCACGATTGCGCAACCCAAAAAATGGCATCCGTAACATTTATTTTCTTCACGTTGTCATGAAATTCTCAGGTCGTCCAAGAATCTCCTGCATCATGATTTGTCTGTACCGTGATTTGACCATTTGGATCACATTCTGATCCATCGGTTGAAGCACCGCTGTTGTGTTTGGCGGTAAAAAGACTGCCCAAATAGCGCCGTCTTCCGTTTTGAGCTCATCTGCATTGAAATGTGCAGAGCAATTGTCCAAGACCAAACTGCTCGCATAGGTAAACCGTTTTCCGCCAAATACTTTCTGACTTTCGGTACAAAATGCTCAAAAAACCAGATTTTGAACAGTACGCGGGTCATCCATGCATTTTTGGATGCGGCATAGAAAACTGGAAGCTCTTTTAAATTTTTCAACGCACGAGGGTTAAGATATTTCCCGATAACCATCAGCGGCAACTTCAAAGAACCGTCCATGTTCGCACACGGCATAAACGTCAGACGTTCTTTGTTCACCTTCTTTCCAGGTGCGGTTATCGAGTCCTTGTCAACGTATGTATTTGTGGGCGTGCTTTTGAAGAAAAGACCGCTTTCGTCAGCGTTGAAGATCTGACTTGGCAGCAAATCATTATAACGCATTTCCGCCGCAAACTTTTGAACAAACTGGTCAACGATGGCAATGTTGCTTGATAATTTCTCTCCCGTAATTTTCAAATTCATGTCTTTTGATAAATTTGGCGATATATCCCCGACTTCCAAACTTGCCTTCACCCACCAACTCGTTGAAAAACTTTTGCAAAAACCAGAGGTAAAGCGCCTCATCCACTTTCGGGTAGCGAGCGGATTTGAAAGACTTACGATGAGCTGCAAATGATAAACATGAGTGCGCTTTTCTATGAATAGAATCTCCAATTTGCTTACCAATGTTTCCTTGAATATTTGCAATGTTGTTCAGTATCTTTGATTTGGATCGCTGAATGTTGTAAATAGTAGATCGTGCTTTGATGTGGTACTTTTCCATAACATCTTGAACTGTTAGTCCATTTTCCAAATCATGGATAATCTTCACTTTAGCTGTGAGAAGAATACCCGATCGTTGCTTTTAAACTTTTGGAATTTGAACAGAAGCCATTTTAGAGATTACAGCCTGCACAAATCCGGGTTCAAATAGAAGTGATGATACAACTTCCTCACGATCAAAAATGTCAAAAAATACACGGTAATCAGATACTAATGGGATGCATGTTCAACATAACCCAGATTTAATCTGACCGTTAAACTAGAAAACATTGTTTTAAGATCAAAATGATGGAAAAAGTGTAGATGAGTAAAGATGAGTGAGTATTGATTGAGTACCAGTGATGTTGAAAACCGAAATCTCAAATCTCACTCATGATTTTTATCAAGTGCGATTCTTTCTCTACGAAATCATAAGCATAACAATCATGCCCGATTTTTTTATTCCGTTTTACTCATTGATTGTTCCTCGGTGCTTACATTGCATAAATGGGGTGTTTCTTATTTTTCTGGTAGAGAAGTAATAAATCACGCCTTCAAAAATAAGAAACACCACCAAAGCAAAACATTGACCAATTTGGGAGATATCATCGTTTAGCTCATTTGAGACGAATAATGAAAGTTCGGCTGAGAATCTCAAGCGCGACTTTTGTCTGTATAATCGAAGGTGATTTCGCTCACGTTGAATGACTCAGTGAGTTGCATTTTGAGATGATTTCAACATTACTGTTGAGTACAGTATTTAAAAATCACTTGAATTGCCTCGTTATTTATATTAGGGAACATTCATTGATCACGCCATTAATCGAAAAAGCACCGTGTTCATAAACACAACTACCCTCCTCCTTTTCGTCAAGCATTTTGTTTAGAATCCTCTAAATTAATCTATATGTCGTCACACTTTTTTAAAACGAGCATTTCAAATATTATCAATGGATATAACCTAATTGAAAAATTATAGGCAGAGGGTTAAATCACTACTTCTTCATCCCCAGGATTTTTTGTATCATGTAGGGTTCGGATTTAATCGATCAGACTGTCTGATACCCACGATGAATTTGTCGAACAAAGTACTAGCGCCAGCACTGTATATTTTGGAAAACCTGAGGAAGTGAGTTTTGAGTGCCCGCAATTGAAAAAGTCTCCTTTCCAAGGGAACAAACAATTTAGATAATACGAAAACTGTCCTTGAATAAAAAATGAAACATGTGAAAAACCATGTACATAAAATCGAGGTAAAATGTCCATAAAATCGAAGTACATAAAATCGAGGGTACATACAATCGAGGGTTCATAAAATCGAGGTATACCTGTAGAAAGATGTTCATATGACGATCGTATGAATATTTTCCTCACATGAAAAAAAAAGTTGCAATCGGGATTCGAACCATGAACCTCGGCATCCAGAGCCGAGCCACAATCCCACGAGACTATACACGCGTGATAAGTGATGTCAATCGAAAGTGTACACGCTAAGAAAAAAGTACCTAAAATTAGGTAAAAAAAAAACTCAATGTTGAGTTCTGTCAAGTGAGGTTAGCAGTTGGGTGAATACAAAAATTGATGTAGGTAGAATTCACCCATCTAGCTATTGTTAACTGGTATTTCCAAACCTTACTTGTATATATTTTAATTTGATGATCAAAACAACTCAATTTTAAGTTGAAGCTCAATCATCACGTTCTCTTCGCGCAATGAACGGTTGAGTATTTTCAACTTAATTTTGGTTGAAAATCGTAGCAACCGTCGGCGGTGTTGACGATTGTCATTTATTTGTTAGTCTGGTCGACTGCGGACGCATTATTTGCATTATTTGTTAGGATTTACGTGGGAGAAACTGTTTGTACAATGTGCAAATATTTTTTAAAGGCAAGTACTGTCATTCTATGCATCATTGTACCATTAATATAGCAATGATTAATATAGCAATCTATAACAACTGTTATAAATGAAATTGTCGTTTAAAAAAATTATAACAAATGAATCCAAGCGCGGCACAGCTAACAAAGTAAATTGGATGGTGATCATGTTTAGATTATAAGAATCTCGGTAACACTGATTTTCAAAACAATACAAACCTGTTCGTAAAGAGCTTCAGCAATTATTGTTGTTCAACATTATTAGAACTAAAATATGTTTTGAACACTTTGAATACGGGTACAGAAATTCCTCACAGCTGATATGGATCTGAGGATACAGTCACCGTTCTTAAGGTGAAGGTGCAGAGTTCAAATCTGGTGAGTTCACGGGTAAGTGATGTATAAATATATACTATTATAATACAAATTTCATATAGTTAAATGTTAATTACGCATTACAACGATAAAACAACACCATTGCCGTAATACCGTCCCACGAGTATTGTAAACAGTGTTTGACATACATATTTTTTCGATTGCTGTATAGTGACTATGTTTAAGCGTTTATATCAACGTGTTAAGACTACCAATAAAAGACTGTTTGCCACAGTTCTAAAAATAGAAATTGCGATGAACAAATAAATATGCTGAATATGCGTTTCAAAAGAACAGTTACGTAACAAGTTGTAAAATTTTTGGATAAAAGCTTCCTAGGCTATAAACCGATTACATATTCTGCTTGACATTTTTTTCATTTTCATGAAGCTGGGTAGATTCGCCAGATTTGCTTGTGAAAATATTGGCTGGGCGCTTGTGCAACCACTACTTAACCATTACTCAGTTTAAAGTTGTATACGTATTGCCAATGAAGCGTTTATCTAATTAAAAATGTTACTTGGGTGTAATACCCCCTTAAAACTTGTTTTTTTTTATCATAACTTTTTTATTTGAATTTTCCCATTTTTTAAATGTTCTACAGAGTTTAAGATACTTCAAAAATACACTTTTTTGTAGAAGACAACTTATCATTATCTCTTTATTTAAAGGATTTACGTCGGTTTGAATGAATTTTTTGAGCTATCTTCGAGGATGCGTAGATTGCAGGTTAGCAGGTATTAGCAGCTAAATTTAACGTTAGTTTATTCAACAACTGATACCCTTCAAAATGATGTACAAATTATAAGGGGGTTCAGGAGGGCTCCTAACATTTTTTCAAAAAAGTTACTGAGCTTCTTTTAAGATTATGTTGCATATAAAATGATTTTTCATCTTTTTGAATAAATATTTAGACGTGCTATTGATGTTTAAAAAAAGGCCAATTTATTAGATAATGAAACTTATATGATAACGAAAAAAAGTCCATCGTTCTACTGCAAATCTTCCTTTGGTAGAAAAACGACATAATTCCTTTTGCACCTATTGTATTTGCAGTAGAACAATGGACTTTTTTTTCGTTTTTATATTGAAATAAGCTTTATTATCTAAATCCTAGAGGGTTTGAGCTGTTTAGTGGAATACCTGTAACTAGAAATTAGAAGAAGAATTAGTATCTTCCATTTAATTCCAACTACCTTTGCTTATCTTGACAGATACGCGTATTTCGTCTACAATGTGCAGACTTCTTCAGTGTCTCGTACTAATAACTCGACTTACTAGTCGAGTTATTAGTACGAGACACTGAAGAAGTCTGCACATTGTAGACGAAATACGCGTATCTGTCGAAGATAAGCAAAAGTAGTTGGAATTAAATGTTAGATACTAATTCTTCTTCTAATTTCTAGTTTATTATCTAATAAATTGGCCGTTTTTCCTTTTAGACATTAATAGCCAGCCTAAATACTTATTCAAAAAGATGAAAAATCATATGCAACATAATCTGATAAGAAGCTAAGTTACTTTTTTGAAAAATTGTTTGGAGCCCCCTGGACCTCCTTAGATTTTTTGCATCATTTTAAAGGGTATCAGTTGTTGAAAAAACTAACGTTAAGTTTAGCTGCTAATACCTGCTAACCTGTAATCTACGCATTCTCGAAGATAGCTCAAAAAAATTATTAAAACCGACGTAAATCCTTGAAATAAAGAGATAATGATGAGTGGTCTTCTACAAAAATATGTATTTTTAAAGTACCTTAAACTCTGTAGAACATTTGAAAAATGGGAAAATTCAAATAAAAAAGTTATGATCAAAAAACTAGTTTTAAGCGGGTATTACATTTTGCATTCCTTTTTGACCCTACAACTTCGTCCAGTTAAGAGATTGAAAGTTTTTGTCTTCTACAAAGTTTCATGAAACAACCTAATCTAAAATGTTTCAATACATGGTTATCGATTTGAACCAGAAATAAAAAAGTTAATTTTTTTATCTAGGTGTATACACCCCTTAAATCAAATTTGTCAACACAAAAATAAAGTACTCAAAATATGTAGAAACATTGTAGAGGACATCAATGGGCCACACCTAATAGTTTCGCCGCAAATACCCATGTCCCACTTTTTTTCATTTCGTCCCACTGTGCGGCCGTGGGTAAGCGCGTTTTATTCTACACCAGATACAGCTCTCCGAAACTTTTCTAACTAGTGACCTCAATGTCGTAATCTCGTAGAGTTGCCTCATCTCGTTGCAACCGTTTCACAATTGTAGTGGTGAAAACGGCGATGAAATTAGTCGACGAGGCTATAGGTGATTGGATGCTTGTTGGGTAAAATAATCGGGTACTTGGTTCCGTACGGTATCCATTCGGTATCGCCAATTGCGTATCACTCCGGCCTTGTCCATGAACGGCCAGTGTTTGTAAAGTGGCTGGACTTAGGTTCTGGTTCTCCCATTGTCGCATCAAGGATGACTTATTCCGGTGCAAAGAACTCCCCTTGTGCTTGTTTCCACAGCGAATTTTCGGCACGTATCAACTCGGCTTGTGTCAGACTTCCTTGAACCAGCACTCCGTTTCGTTGCAAAGGCTGTACGTTGTTGACAAATCGATGCACGTACGCCATAGTTCTGTGACTAAACCTTTTAGTATCAATCAGCGGTTCAGGTTTAGGATAATGCACGTTGCAAACAATAAGTTTTCTTCTTCAGTGAAACTAATCGGTTCATCGCTACCTGGCCATGATTCTTCCGGTTGTCTTAGAAACTCTGGTCCACAAAACCATCGACACCGACACAAAACCAATCTTCCTCCATTCGCTAACATCCGTCAATGATAATATCTCCCCAATCTGGAACCCCACGTACTGGTGGTATCGGCGTTTGTCTGACTTAATCCAAGCAAGGACGGTGCTGGAATCTGACCATAGTACACATTTCTTCACTTAGACAGCGTGCATGGATATGATACAGTTGAGGAGACGGGATCCTAAAACAGCAGCTTGCAATTCGAGCCATGGAATCGTTAGCATCGTCAGCGGAGCTACCTTTGATCTCACGGCTACGAGGGCAACTTTTGGACCTTGAGGAGTTTCAATCCGGAAATAGACTACACATGCATAAGCGAATCTGCTGCGTCAACGCACACGTGGATTTGTAAAGACGAATACGTTTTCTCAATGGCGTCCAGAAAATAGCATCCCGGGATCCGAAGATTGTTCAGGTTTGGAACCTCAACTTCTCGATGATTTGATCGTCCCATCCAGTACCTGATGCCCATATATCCTGCATCAGTATTCTTCCATGAATCAGAAAGAAAGTAATCCATCCCATTGGATCGAAGAAACTTATTACGGTGTCTAAGGCTTCACGTTTAGGTGAAACGTATGACTCATCCAATACGTGTTTCAGGTTGTCACGCAAAGAAACGACGTAGGTAAAGGTGTCACTGCTTGGTATCCACTGACTCGACTCTTTCGTCTTTCTCCACTCCGATTTCCTTCTCAACTGTCGTTGATTCTTCTCCCACTTGAGCAATAATCGCTGGATTGTTGGACAAGAAGTTACGGATTTCGAATCGCCCGTGGGCGTGAATTTTTTTCACCTCGCAGCCAATTTTCACTGCTTCCTCCGCTGTCCCGAAACTATCAAGGTAATCATCCACGTAATTGTATTAAATGATGGCCGTTACTGCTCGTGGGAAATCCGCTTCAAACTCTTTGGCGTTCAAATTTTTGATGTATTGAGCACAGCTCGGTGAACACGAAGCCCCGAAACTGGCTACGTTCATAACGTAGATTATGGGTTCTTGACCTGAAAAATACCTGAACAGAAATCTCAGAAATTGACGATCTTCGGTCCGTATGAAGAACCGATGAAACATTTCCTTGATATCGCCGGTTAAATCAAAACGGTATAGTCGAAAATTTTCAATAACCGACGGGAGAGATGTCAGTAAATCAGGACCCTTCAGAGTTGAGTAAAACTCCATCGACCATGGCAGCTGCATCCCAAATCAACCGCAACTTGTTCTGTTTCTTCGGGTTCAGGACGATCCCCAATGGCAAATACCAGCATTGAGCAGGATCGGTAGTTGACAATACATACTTCGTAGCCTTGTGTGCATACCATTTGACTTCGTAGTCCCGTATCTACTGCCGGACTCGACCATACAGAGCAGGATAATTATTGAGATGCCTCTCAATTGAACACATTCGTTTGTACGCCATCGCGTACCTGCTTGGAAAGCTCAAGTTGCCCCCTTCCAAAGCAAACCCGTTTCGTAGCCTCCATCAACTCTTCGAGTAGTAGATTCTTGTAACATCCTTGCTCCCTTGTCTCCCTCGGATTCCAACGGAGTAGAAGGAGGTGATACGCCAATGTTGTCCAATGTGATGTAATCACGAACTAATTGGTTTAGTGTTCTTGTTCTAGATCGGTCCATCCTCCAACATGAAACCCACAATCGACTGTGGATTGTGGCTTTGCTATACATCCGTAGATGCTCCACCCAATGAGATGCCGTCTCGAATGAACTAAAACGTCTACAGCAGACGTACAGTTAAAAGAGACGTTAATAGAATGAATCACCCAATGCGACTCTTAGCGGCTATCGGCTCTTCCCATTTTTCTTCTCTGATTTTTGCGGCACGGTGAGTTTCAGGTTGTCAAGACCGATCAATAGTTTGAGCGAAACGTTCTCGTAGTTGTTGAAAGGCAGTCCCCGTAGATGAGGATATCTTCCTGCCATTTCACAATAAAGGGTGATACGGTCAAAATTTGGTCAAGGGAAAACGCGTGTAAATCGGTGAAATCGTTTATTGAAAAAATCAAATTAAATTTCTTTTTCAAGTTCAATTAGTATAAAATTCAGGAAAAATATTCAGTTAGGCTTCCGCTTTTCCAAATCCGAATTGCCGGGCCTTACGCTTGACCCCTGCCATCAGATTTTGTACAGCCACCTTGTCCACCTTCTTCGCCGCAGAAAGCCAGTTTGCCTTGAACTGCTGCTCGTCCTTAGCAGTTTTTTTGGTCTTCTTTTGGTTCCGCTTGACATGAGCCCAGTATTTCTCAATTGGGCGGAGCTCTGGCGTGTTGAAAGGGTTCTTGTCCTTGGGAACCACCTGCACGTTGTTGGCGGCGTACCACTCCATGGCCTTTTTACCGTAATGGCAAGATGCCAAATCCGGCCAAAACAGTACGGAACAACCGTGTTTCTTCAGGAAAGGCAGCAGACGTTTATTCAAACACTCTTTCACGTAAATTTCTTGGTTGACAGTCCCGGAAGCTATGAAAATGCTGCTTTTCAAGCCACAGGTACAGATGGCTTGCCAAACCAGTCGGTGCGAATCAAAACAAACCCAAAAAAGGAGAGAGTTCCTCTCCCATGTGCGCATCAGTAAACAGAGTGCACACAATAGATCGCTAGAATAACTATACAAGCCACAGTGGTACATGAGCGTCTTCCAACCGGACATTTTTGCCTGTTGAAGTGGCGGACATAGTCCGTGCTTCGACCCTACCCCGCAGTGGGATGTTAGGCAAAAATGTCGTTGGTTCTGTACCACTGTACACATGCCCTTTTCGCTCAATTTTCATAAAACATCTGTTAAATTTCCAAGCCTGCCGCACACTAGCGGAACTATCAAAACTTTCTCTTCATATCTTTAATTCTAGCCAAAAACATTGTTGTTCACTCTCGGTGCCTCATGGTGATAACGGGCTCTGGGCGAACCTGGTTGCTTTGCGCGCGCGCTGCGCGCGTGGCGTTTCTGTCATTTTTATTTATTTACACACACATTTACCCCCCACACACACACACACGCATTTATTTACACACACATTTTA
>JASCZW010021180.1:0-11068 GCA_034211315.2 Aedes japonicus
CCAGCTATTGCATAAGGGAACGTCCATTAATTACGTCACGCAAAAATTGACTTTTTCCCCCCCTTGTCACGTTTTTTGTATGGACCTCCAAATTTGTTTGTAAAGGGTGTCCACGATGAAATTGCCACACACAAAATTGATTCGCAAAATTCGAGTTTTCATCCGATTGCCATCAAATTTTCAGGAATTGAGAAATAACTATTAAACTTCATTTCACCATTTTACTCGTATTTTATTTACAGTCCATACGCAAATGCCCGCACCTTGGCCTTAACTCCGGCCATAAGATTCTGCACAACCTGTGAATCAACCGATTTTTGCATGTAAACCCATACTTTCTTCAGTTCCTCGACTGTCTTCACTACCTTAGGTCCTTTAAGAAGGTGCTGCTTCATAATCGCCCAGTACTTCTCGATGGGGCGGAGCTCCGGAGTGTTGGGAGGATTGAACATTTTCGGCACGAAATTGACCTTATTGTCCGCATACCACTTCAGCACGTCCTTGGAGTAGTGGCATGAGGCCAAATGCGGCCAGAAGATTGTTGGGACGTTGTGGGCCTTCAGGAGAGGAAGCAGCCGCTTCTGGAGGCACTCTTTTATGTACACCTGTCCGTTCATCGTGTTCTGGGTCACGAAAGGTGCACTCTGCTTCGCGCACGTGAAGATGGCTTGCCAAACCAGGAATTTCTTCGCAAATTTGGACATCTTCTGAGTGCGGACATGCTCCGGAACGCTGAACTTATCCTTGGCCGTAAAAAACAGGTTGCCGGGGATCTGTTTGAAGTCGGCCTTCACATATGTTTCGTCGTCCATGATGCAGCATTCAACTTTCGTCAGCATGTTGAGGTACAACTTCCTGGTACGGGTTTTGGCGGACTTGTTCTGCTTCTCGTCGCGATTAGGGGCCTTTTGTACCTTGAACGTTCGAAGCCCAGCCTTAGTTTTGGCCTTCTGGACAAAACTTCGGCTTAGGTGCAGCTTCTTAGCCACATCCCGAACGGAGGCGTTCGGATTTCGGTTGAAGGCCCCAACTACGCGGTTGTGATTTTTGGTGTTGTACGGAATAATTTATCCTTCACTTCTGGGCTTCCGATCGGTGGTCAACCGTTCCTCGAACCGCTTAATCACTCGCGACACCGTGGAATTCGCGATTCCCAACGTTTTAGCGATGGAACGATGCGAGAGATCCTTGTTCTCGTGATGAATGCGCAAGATTTTATCACGCACGAGCTGTTCTTTCGACTCCATTTCCGCGAGTTTTGATCACAGGACTTAAAAACTTGCAGGATGTAAATAATGCACTATGAACTAAATCCACCCAAATTTGCATTAAATTCTACCCAACGGTTAAAAGTTAGAGCAATTTCATAGTGTGGCAATTTCATCGTGGACACCCTTTATGGATCGTCACGTTTTCTCAAACCCCCTCTCCCCCTTACTGCGTGACATAATTAATGGACCTTCCCTAATAATCTTTCATATTTCTATACAAATAAACCCAGTGAAGTCCATGGCGAATCGAACGGGATAGGTGTGAAAACTTAAAACTTAACTTAAGCATACTGATCTATTTCAATAATATTTTTTAAGGTTTCTTCTAGAGAGAAGAACCACTCATACATCTTATGTACGCTGATCTGGAAAGGTTGATGCAAACCATAGTCGTTCGAGTTTGTAAGCCCAATTTGTGGCCTTCGAATACTTCACTTCTAGAGGACATTTTCGACTACATTAAAAACTTGCTCCCTGGCCTTTCAGGCCTTTTTATACAAGCAATTTGGCGAAGTCTGATTGATATAGTGCTCAATAACATAGAAATGATTGAATAAACCAGGAAATATTTTTTTGAAATGTGCTGGGTCGTCCAAACTGCCCAGGTGATCAGAACTTAAGATAAACAGTTGTAGCAGTAGCTCTATTCGCTTTACCATAATATGAAAGGTATTCAAACATATTCAATGAATGTCCTGGAAGACCAACTGACACTATGAGATAATCGTGGGATATTCTATGCCAAACAAACTAAGTTAACTTTGTAATAGCCCATAGAGCTATTGTTACAATTGTAGACCTTAAATTTTGAAGGACAGTTTGAATGAACTGAAACTAGCAAGGTTATCATTTGACGTCTTAGGACGGTTTAAAATATTCATTGAATTTGTCTGAATATTTATCGTAGCTTCGTATAGCCCAAAAAGCTACGGTTGCTACTGTATATAGGAAATTCTGAACTCAAGATCAGTTCTCAAGATATCCCATTATATTCCAAAAGACTCACTTGATTTGGTCAAATACATATTGCTACTTTGCTAAGTCCAAAACAGCTGGTGATTTTAAGCTACAATTCTAAACTCCAAATCTTCGGCTGTAGATTTTAAGTTTTGAATTCTAGGAAAGTTGGATAACCTAGAACATCAGAAGATTATTTCATAATGTCTGTTGTTCTTCCAAAATATTCATTTTCGTTACAACTGTTGGCCCTATGTTCCCAATGATAGTTTAGATGACCTAGAACATGTCATATAACTTTGTAATGTTTTTTTACTTTAAGAATATTTATTGAATACGTTTGAATATTTATTGTAACTTTGTATTGCCTAAAATTTACTGTTACAACCTTAAATCTTGAGTTCTGAACCCTCAGACAGTTTGGATGACCTAGACTATCCAAAGAATATCTTCTTATGTATTTTTACGTTCGAAAATATTCACTGAATATACTTGAAAACGTGACGTTACTTTGTATAGCCCAAAAAACTACTGTTACTACAGTATATTTCATGTTACGAACTCCAGGATGGCTTGGATTTTCTAGAGGATCTCAAAGTTATAAAATAATGAGTGTTGCCCTTCCAAAAGATTCATTGAATATGTTTGAATCCCAATATATAGCTCAAAAAACTTTTGTTACCACGGTAAATCTTATGTTTTGAACTTAAGTACAGTTTGGAATACCTAGAATATCCCAAGATTGTCGCATTGTCTGTAAGCCTTCCACACTATTCAATCAATATAAATACATATTGTCCCTTTACACACTCCACACACCTAATGTTACAACTGTAGATCTTGTGTTCTGAACTCAAGGATAGTTTGGATGACCTAGACTATCCCCGTTCATCTCATGGTGTATTTCTTTACGTTCGAAAATATTTACTACATATGGTTTAACACGTACCGTAAATTTGTATAGCCCAAAAAGCTATAGTTACTACTGTCGATATTAAGTTCTGAACTCAAGGTCAGTTTCGATGACCTAGAACATCAACAAGTTTTCAAATAATGACTGTTGAGGGTCCAAAGGGTTTATGCAATATTTTTGAATACATATTTGAACCTTATACAGCTCTAAAAGCTTCTTTTGCAACTGTAGATCTGATGTTCTGAGCTCTGGTTCATTTTGGATAACCGAGAACATTCCAGAAAGATAAAAACATATTAAACGTTTATCAACGAGAATTTAATAATACGTATGCAAATGTACAATTTTCTGAAACAACGCTTTACACCCATAGATATAGACGTATAGACCCATCTTCGCAAAAACGAGCTGCGAACCAAGTGTAGGAGGTCGTGGAGAAAAAAAGTCGCTTGTTTACGTCGCTTCTTTACAAAGATCAGTGGCGTCTCGTGAGAAAATTAACCGGTTGTGCACTTTCTTTCGAACCCCGACGTCAATTTTGACAACAATATCTTGCTCCATAGTTCCTCCTTTGCCGAGTCTCTTGTGACATGCCACAAAAAGTACCTTGTCAATGTCCCGAAACAACAGAATAAAATTGCAACTAGCCAGTGAGTAAAACTACTCTGTGCAGACCACAAAGTGCACAAAACAGACACTAACTCATCGGAAATCAAGTTATTGGAAAAAAACATCTACAAACGATCCACGTGTGGTATATACAGGATCTCGTGCACCATTTGAAATGCTCAGTCTGCGAGTATTAACGGAGTATTAAATCGATGAATTTGATAATACATGAAATATACAATTTTAGACTGTGCAGTGCACGATGTGCACATATGGACGAGACGTCTCTGACAAAGATAAACCCAAAAAGTGACTCTGCACCGCAGTATTATTCATTATTTGCAAACGGGGGTAATCACTTAGTTATTTTTTACTGTACTTATACAACTTTTAAAACAAATTTATAAAAGATTAGAAAAATACTTAAATTTGGAAATCACTTTTTAGTCACTATTTGGTCACTAGTTTTATTATTTTAGTCACTAAAGTCACTATTATTTATCCCTAAATCCGTTACCAGCCCTGCATTATGAATAACAACTGTTCCAGAAAGTATAAGCACACCTTATTTTAACGGTCACTTTGAATATAATGAAATATTTCAACATGTTTTGGCTGCGTCCTTTTGTTGGCACATTTTTGAATGACATAGCATCAAAAAAGTGCTCGGTTTTGTGTTACCTATCAAAATGCACGGTCTTAATCCGGAACAACGAAAAAGTATCGTGCACAAATGGTGCACTGTGAGCGGACTCTCCTTGAGAAAATTGGCCAAGGAAGAGGGTGTAAGCTTCGGAGCGGTACGATCTGCGATTCGAAAATATAGAAAACAGTGTACGTTTGAAGATGCACCCAAAAGTGGTCGGAAATCCGGTCCTGTTAGTCCGGATATCGATGAAAAGATCAGGGATGCCTACAAGCGAAAACCAGCGACTTCCGTTCGGGATGTTGCGATAAAACTAGGGACCTCGTCGAGTAACGCCATGCGTGCCAAAGAAAGACTTGGGCTAAAAACATACCGGAAGCAGAAAAAAACTTAAAAGGAAACCAAAACAGGCCGCGTCCCTGAAACCACGGGCCCGCAATCTCTTCGATTATTGTGTAGAAATTCTGGGTGTATAATAATGGACGGTGAAACGTATGTGAAACTAGATTACAAAACGCTTCCCGGACCACAATTCTTTACTTTAAACGAAGACAAAGCCATCCCCGAAAGGGAGAAGGCAATTTTTACCGAAAAATTCGGTAAGAAGGTTATGGTTTGGCAGGCAATATGCGAGTGTGGTTAAACATCTAGTCTGTACATCACAACGGAGACGATGAACCCTCAGAAATACGTTAAGGGATGTCTCCAGAAGCGATTATGGCCGATGATCAGGCAGCACGAAGGCCAAGTAGTGTTTTGTCCTGATTTGGCATCTTGTCATTACGCAAAGGACACTTTAGAATGGTACAAAATCAAAATGTATGTTTCGTGCCGAAAGACATGAATCCGCCGAACTGCCCGGAGGCACGACCAATCGAAACTTTTTGGGCTTTAACCAAAGCAAAGCTTCGAAAATTCATAAAATCAGCGGACGACATCCGAAAATTTAAAAAAGGTTGGCCAAAAGTGGTCAAAATGGTGGGAAGTACCACTGTGCAGAAGCTAATGGGTCATGTTCGAGGAAAAGTTAGGAGTCTTGGCTATGATTAAATATTTTGATTGAATGAGAGTAAAATATCAAATATGATTTGCCAAACAAAATTATTTAAAAAAAACGGCTATTTTTAAAGTTTTTTAAGTCGAGTTATTAGTACGAGACACTGAAGAAGTCTGCACATTGTAGACGAAATACGCGTATCTGTCAAGATAAGCAAGGTTGTAGGAATTAAATGGACAATACTATTTTTTCTTCTAATTTGAAGGTGTACTTATACTTTCTGGAACAGTCTATACGTTAGTTTCAAAGATTTAAATTTAATGCTTTACGTCGTTTCAGTGAAAAATTGACACTTCATAATTTCCTTGCTACAGATCACTAGCCAACGAATTGATACTGTCAATGATCCCCATATCTACTTTCGCACAATCCATAAAGCATGACGGTCAACGAATTTCGCCTTTTTTTTCCTACTTTAATCGAACCGAAACAATGTGTAATAAAACTGATGGCGGTGGGTGACGGTCGGTCGGTCGGTCGGTGGTGCATTAACTCACTCAAGACGCGGTCACGCTTTTGCTTTCGATTGCAATAAATTCCCAGCCTATGTGTGAATGTGCGCGGTATGTGTTTCCACAGCACCCACCCGCTTAGGCTCGGGCTGGTAAGTTTCAACAGATACCTATCAAACTTTCGGTTTTCACATGCTTTTGATAGGATAATTTTCGGCGATTTGATCGATTTTCTTCGGTTCGGGGGTTTTGTTGTTCGCTGCTGCACAGTTGGTAAACATCACGGTCGTCGTATGGCGGTGAGAAAAAAGGCCTTCTTACTCGTAATTGCATATTTCATGAGCTTACTTGTAATTTGAAACGGTAACATTCATTTACATTTCTAAAATGCTTCCATTAAATAGCTTTTGTCATAAAATTAATAAATAAAGAGATAATTGTGGTTATTGATTAATATTAAAAAACGGTGCTAAAAATGCGTTTTGAGTAAAAAATTTCAAAATTACATGAGTACTTTTTCAAATAGACGTGTCTAATTGTGTAATCAAATAAGGAAAGTAAGTTTCAAACGTAAATTTCTTGAAACTCCCAGCACACTCACAGAAAGAAGGATTACCATCATGTTAGGGAAATGTTATTTTTGAAGCATGATTTGAATCATGCTAATAGTGTAAAGCATAACAGAAAGCATTGGATGTTCTAAATAAGCACATTTCGACAGAGATTTTTCATTAGGGCTTAACTGACAAACGTAAACAATGGCTTGTAAATTTCTCGTGGCACAAAGGCTACCAATGTAAGCATCCAGTTCTTGCGGATAGGTGAATTCTTCCTCTACGTAATGACCGTCTTGGATTGATTAGGCGAGTTTTTAATGATGAGAAATTCGCGGAAAAAGACATTTTTTACGTTTGTCAGCTTGGGCCTAATGAAAAATGTTTGTCGATATGTTTACATAATAGTTTAACATTGGGACTCGGGAAATGCGGGAAAAATACGAGAATCCAAAATCATCGGGAAATATTGTTGAAAAAGTCGGGAATTTCAAAATCCATCGAGAATTTTTGTCTTACGGCAGGAACCATGCTCATACCGACGTGGTGTACAGAGGCATGCCTGTAAAGTTTTTTTTTCTTCCGTTGCACAGTGATAGTGATTTTCCAACTTAAATTTGTTCTCGAAAGGGTGATTTAAATTGTATTTGTGCGCGAAGTACTAATTGTATTCGTGCTGTTCCATTCAAAAAGGATTATGTAAAAATAATTGCCAAATAACGGAACACTACTTCTGCAGAGACAAAAATGCATCCTTTAGCATTAGCCGTCCAAATGAAGAGTGAACATCAGCAACAGTTTCCGGTGAGACCTATCTGATTATAACTGAAATTGAACGATACTGCTAAATACGTACCGTCTTCATAACAATATTATTTGATGATGGAAGTGTATGTACAATACTAATATCCATTTGATGTTTGTACTGTGTTTATGCGGGGCTTGTTATAAGTGACAGTAACCTCAAAAGTGACGTGAGTAACCAGGCATTCTGAAATGGGTCACTGAAACTCAACAGAGCTATACCCTTCCAACTCCCGTGCTAAAAATGTTTGTCGTGTCGAGAAGTGTTGAGAAGCGTTGCTGTCATCTACTCGGTCCAACTATCTCATTAAAATAATGAAACAGTGTTTTTCTGCAAATCCAGCGTAACTGAGGACGATAGCTAAGTGCTCTATGGATGGCCCGGTTGTCAACTAGTAGGCGTTCAAAGAATTGAGGGCGAAATCAGAGATCTGCGAGTCAGCATTGGCTCTGAAGTCGTCAACATCGTTAGCTTCGGCTTGCATGTTGTACACAATTCTTTCAAGAAGGGGCTAACACTAACAGATTGGCGTATCGCTTAGATCTGACTCAACGGCTGTGAAAGGTGAGGTTAGGCATATGAAGTACTTTTGGTTATTAGATTGAAGCTTGAACGGAACTCTTTGAGTGGAAGCATCGCCATTGTGTGCCTTACTGTAAATTTTAGAAACCAATTGTATCAGTCACCTTAAAGTCAACCGACTTTCAAACGGAGTATTTCTTCGTCATTCCGACTAAAATTGTTCGTTGTTGCGGATGATGCGGTAGACGATAAGATGTAGACCAAAGCTGAATTTTGTCTGCAGTTTGCAGCAATGGTCAAGTCGTTTTTCAGGGAATAACAGACCTAATTTCCTATAGCTCCGTTTTTTCCGTAGATTTGACGGGACTACTTATGGAGAAAATTGATTGTCTGACAGTCAAAGCAAAATCGGCCATTGAAATAGAATTGACGGAGAGTAATCTTCTGACAGCTAATATGGAAATCGATGTTGCAATCGACAATCAAATTCACCGAGAAAATTTGCTGAAATTTCCGACAAAGATCGTTTTCTTGTGGTTTTTTAAAGAAGCTACTCAACAAATCTCCTTCGACATACTCTTTAACACGTTACGTCACCTGCATTAACCCTGATGTTATAACTTACTTCACGGACATAGCTAAAAAGCGTCTGAAGCTGTGTCTGGAACCGTTCGTAGATAAAGACCATCTAAGGGGTACAGTTGCTGACAAAATTGAAAAAGGAATTTGGGCAGCTGTGCTCGGTGCCGTCTTTAAAGTCGTTGGTTGCCGGATTCCAGAGGAAAGAACAGTATTTAGATAATTTTTTGCTAGAATTGGTTGATCATTTCCAGAAGGAGCTGCCAAATTTGAAAAAAAAAAATTTTTTTTTAAAAAGGTTCTCATCCTGTCGCTTGAAAATGCGACGATTGAGCGAGGATTTTCAATAAATGAAAATTGTCTAGTGGTGAACCAAACTGTAAAGAGTTTGGTAGCTCAGAGAATTCTACGAACTGTCAACGACGTTGCAATCGTGAAGTCCTTAATACATAATGCACGCAACGCACGTGCATCAGTTTCTCCCGAAAACCTCGAATGCTTTACTATTTTTCCTCGATGTTTATGTTCTATAAACTTGAAAATCAATGACTTATATAGAGCGATCTTTGTTCTCGTTTGCAAAATGACCAAAGAAGGTTATGCAATACTCAAGAAGCCCGATTTGCGGCTGCTATCCGTCATTTTGCCCAAATGAAACAAGTCAGAATTTCAGATTGAACAATTTCCTCAGAAACTTTAAACATATCTTTTAATCAAATTATTATTAACTAAATGCAAAATTATAATAGGGAAAATTCGGCAAAAATGTGGGCATTTTAAAATAAAGATTGTGTGGCCACCTTGCACCCATGTGAAAATGGTGGGTCATAACATGCGGAAACCGACGTTGTCATCGATATACCAAAAAGCGAACGAGAAGTTTTAAGGCCCAGATTATACCGGACCTGAATGCAAGACAGCATTTGAAAGCTCGAGGAAAGTGATCGAATTTTTTTTTACCAAAAAGAGCAGTTTAGTTACCACTGAAGAAAGTTGTACACAAATTGCAATTGTGGAACTCCCATCATGCAATGTATGCTGCCATCAAAGCTGTATTAGCAACAATCAATATGCAACTAGCGATTTGAAATTGGTTCACTGTTGTAGAACCCCTTGGTCCGATGTACACCTTGAAGCCAGCACCTTACTATACATATTTGCGCCTTTGTTTTGATTTGCTGTGTTATTTTGACAGAATATTTGAGAGTGTGCTCGTGTGAGTTCATTATTAGGGGCGCATTATTAAGCTTGGGACCGAGCTTGGGAAAAAGAGCCAAGAAAAAAATCTTAGAGTCTTAGAGTTAGTCTATGGTATTAGCCTTTCGGTCGGAAGAGGTGAAGGGGTCTTTCAAACCGCACTGTCAGAATGCATTAATTTGAGTGGCATCAACAACCACGCCTGTACTCATCCACGTAGTCAAACGGATCAATTCTTTGCCATCTACTATCAAAACATGAGAGCTTTTCGCACGAAGACTATCGAACTTCGCTTAAAGCTTTTATCGTGCGATAATGATGTCCTGGTTCTCAGTGACACTTGGCTTCGTGCAGATATTCAGGATTGTGAGCTATCGTCGAATTTCCGAATATTCCGTTGCGATCGTAGTCAATCTACCAGTGTACTGTCTAGAGGTGGTGGTGTACTAATTGCTGTCAAATCTACCCAAGTAGCGCACTACGGTCATAATTAGTTGTAGTAACTTGATTATGACTTAGCAAGTCATATTTATCTTATCTCAACCGAATGGAAACAAGTGTGCTACTAGGATAAGCATGCATGTACGTCGGTCTCGTTCGATAATTGCGACCATTTGGAGCAAGTAGCTGTACGCATAAATATGCTACACCGCTCGCTAGTCGTCACTGGAAACTCCTCTCCGCCCTCTCTCCAGCGCAGATTTATAAACATCTCACACTAACGCGCTGCCGACTATCGTTTAAGAATCTTCGTGTGCTGATATAATTCTGGTACTAGGCGATTACAGAAGCTGCCACTCTATTTGAGCCTCCAATTCCACTGCTGAAAATCGATCATCATCATAGACCTGGATTCATCTCAAACCTAGACCCCCACTCTACTTCACCAATGATTTCTGAGTGAGACTCAAATCCATCTGATTTGAATTTCAGGCTTTGCGACTTCGTCTCGTTGAATAACGAACTGTCCACCATACTTTGGTAACAGATACTAGAGGGCAATTCCGTCTATGCTACTCCTGACTAGTTCTATGACAAGCTGTACGAAACATTATATGTACGAGTTCCATTATGACGACGGGTTAGGAGATCGACTTTAGCCCAACCATGGTGGAACCCAGCGTTACGAAGTTTACGGAACGTTTTACCTAAATCACGGAAACGTTATCTCAGCACTAAATCCAACGATAGCAGAAATAAACTTCGTTTAATCGAGACAAGATACAACGAACTAATGAAGACCAGTTACCAGTTATGTGTCTGTTTTCTGGCAAGTTTACTTCAACCGTAATATATTCTGAGCACAAAATTGCAAACCGATCTTACCGAAGATATTCTAGGTCCACGTAAACAAGCTCCCTGAACTGTCAAAACTGCAGTGATGACGCCTTCATGCAATGATCTATGGTCGGCAGTAACCTGTTGACTGTGGCAACGCCAACATCCAGTCGTTTCGAATGCATTAATTGAATCAAGGTCAATTATCCATTTCCGGATCATAGCTTA
>JASCZW010021181.1:0-11067 GCA_034211315.2 Aedes japonicus
TGAAAATATCGAACCATCACTATTCTCAATAACGTGCTTGCCCAGATCACCTTAGAGGCTGATTAAAATTAAATTGGTACGCACGAACGGCTATTCCAACTGTGGAATCTGTATTAAAACCTAATTTAATCAATAACGTTACAGAATTTCTGAAGCAAAGAAGACTGGAGCAGAAAAGGTACGCGGACGCAGGAAGTGGCAAACCTGCGGACTTTGAAGAACGTCAAGTCGTTGCAGTTCATGATCCGAAATCAAAACAATGGAAGAGAGGAGAAATAGACCGTAAGTTAGTTCAGCCTGGACGCGGTGAACATGGCAAATGGGCAAATTATTCGAAGAAATGATCAGGACATTAGGAGAAGCAAGGTGGAGCATTAAAAAGAGGGAGTACCATGGTCATGGACGACCGAAGCCAGCACGTTGTCAGATGGTGAAGCAAAACCGAAGTCAGCCGATCTGAAATCGATAGCAGAGGAGTCTACGTGTGTTCTGCACATATCTGAAGCGACCAGTGATGAGTCTTCGACGTTCGCCGCACTAGCGCGTACAAGGAGCGGTCGAGAGGATCTCCAGAAATGTTTACGGCACTATTGATCGAATCATCCGTGAAACTGTTCCCGTTAGAACTTACCGTTCTACAAGGCAGTTTAACCAATCTTGGTGGACACCACAACTCCGTAACCGTCGTAATCGCTTACGAAAGCTCAGGAAACGTTTTTTTCGCAACAAAAATACCAGGAACACAAGAGTTCTGAAGTTTGCTGAAGAAGAGTATCGTCGACTGCAAGATGATGATTTCCAACAAGATCTTTCTGGGCCTATATCAACAAACAAAAGAGCTCGACCAGGGTTCTCGTTGAGGTTACGTACCAATCTCGTAGTTCTTGCTCACCGGTCTCTACCGCAAATCTTTTTGCTGAGTTTTTCCGTTCCGTACACGACGACAACTCACCTCCGCTGGCGCAGCATTACTTGGAAGGGCTTCCGTTGTATAATCTTCATCTTCCCTTGGTCACTTTCAATAACGACGATATTCGCGATGTTCTCAGCGCAGTCCCGGCTCTGATCACATTCCACCTGTCTTCGTCAAACAGTGTGCTCAGTCGTTGTCTTGTCCCATCGTTACGATCTTCAATCAATCCTTGACCGAAGGAGTGCTTCCTGACGCTTGGAAGCTGGCATCAATCACTCCTATCCACAAGGCTGGACACAGCTGCAGCGTTGAGAACTACCACCCGATATCAATCCTTAACTGGCTTGCGAAAGTTTTTGAGAAGCTGTTACATGACGCCATGTACCTTGTTGTGCAGTCAGTGATCTCTGAGCATCAGTATGGTTCCGTCAAAAAGCGGTCAACGACATCGAACCTCATGGCTTACACCGGTACTGTGATCAACGAGCTCGAGAAGCGATGCCAGGTCGACGCCATTTACATTGACTTTTCAAAAGCGTTCGACAGGGTACCTCATCAACTGGCTATTGAAAAACTGAACCGCCTTGGATTGCCCACTTGGATTATTCAGTGGCTTCAATCGTATTTGTCTTCGCGTAAAGCTTTTGTCAAGGTGCACGACGCTAGATCGGCCTTATTTGATATTCCCTGCGGTGTACCACAGGGTAGCCACCTTGGCCCTCTTATGTTCATCCTCTTCATCAACGATCTGTGCGATGGTCTCAACTCCGGTAAATTGCTCTGTGCGGACGACTTGAAGCTGTTCCGTGTAATTAAATCGCTTGAAGATTGCTGTCCTTTACAAGCCGATTTAGAACATGTGTCAAGGTGGTGTGATTTAAACGGAATGCAGATGAATACGGCTAAGTGCAGAGTGATAACCTTCGCTCGTTGTCATTCCATTGCCACGTTCGACTACGGCTTAAACGACATATCACTAGAGAGAGTCACGTCGATCAACGACCTAGGAGTCAAACTTGATCGGAGACTTCTTTTCAACGAGAACTTCTCCGCAACAACCGCGAAAGCAAACGCAATGCTCGGTTTCTTAAAGCGAAACACCGCCCACTTCGATGATGTGCATGCACTTACGTCGCTGTATTGTGCTTTCTAGAACATCAATTTTCGATGCATTTCTCAAAATTTTAATATAGGCGGGAATAAACGTACTTTGATGATATAATCTATAAAGTATTTTCAAATTTTTCACGCGTTATCATGATCTTCGTAAGAGCATTAGTTCTCGAGATATTTCCGATTTATTTTTTTCAAATTCGAATAATATTCGAAAATACGAACTTTTCATAAATCATTCGCGTTTCTCCAGTAAACACAAAACGTTTTTTGAAATGTTTGTTAAGTTTTCACAACTCTCTTTTTGACAGCAAGACGACTTGACGAACGGTTCAAAAGATATGGAGTAAAATGGTTCAAACAGTATTTATTTTTAATTATCGTTTAACATTTTGCTTCTTATTATATATTTAATACATTGTGTGTAAAAATTTGGAGCTCTAACGTTAGTTTTGGAGAAAACTTCAGAATGCAGAGATCTTAAAAGAAAAAAGGTGTCTCTAGGGTCAACTTTTAAAGCATTTTTAAAATCTAAATTATTTACAAAATAAACGTGTTTCGATGTTGCAGTATATTTCTAGCCAAAAATACGCCCTTTTAACCCTTCTTACAACAATAGAAGGGTATTAAGATCGCTTGAAAACTCGACTTTTTATCCGAGACCCAGAGGACCGATTGCCATATACCATTCGACTCAACTTGACGAACTGAGCACTTGTGTGTATGTGTCTGTGTGTTTGTGTAAGTGTGTGTGTGTGTGTTGTTTATTAAGTTTAGTTTTGTTTAGTTAAGCGCCAAATTATAGCTGCAAGATTTTCAAAAAACTTGTGGAAATTTCATTATGATTGGATAACCCTTTATGGATACCAAAACAATACCTGATAGCACATAATTGTGAGATGAAGAAATACTCATTGCAATTCAAAGCCGGATACGACCACTCGCACCAATCGATGCCGCTTGAATTATATTGTGTCCATTCTATTGTTAAATCGATGATCAAAATTGACACTTAGGATTGTCTTTATAGAACATATGAAACTTCAAATATTTATGTCATTTCCCTTTTTATATAAGGGTTAGGGGATGTAATGTTAGCCTAGCTCCTTCATTCGGCCTATGTACTAAATGTGTCATTAATTAACGAAATCATGTTACTATTAGGATGACCGATGTTATCCGAAGCTATTGAGACAATAATAATTAACTTATACTTGTTCACTTCCGCGTAATTTTTGATTTCGTGAACTTTTAGGGCATCATGATTTCACTGGTTAAGCTGAACAGATAATCTACTCGATCTATAAGTGATCTTAATTTGGCTTAATTGATTCGATAAAGCAAGTAATGCAGTCTCGATGTGCAGAAAATAGTTACACGTTACAGACTAACTGTTCACATACTTAAAATAACAATGATTTATAAGGAAATCGTAAGCCCAATGTTAGGGACATATTTTTTTGTATGTTTTCCCAACTATGGCCTGATGTATCAATAACGTAGTAAAAAGTTTGCGGTTGTTTATATTCAAGTGGCTCATTGTATAGTGAGTTCTAATGCTTTCATTATTGAATGGCTGATAAATCATATATGAACATCACAGTGTTTCGAGGCTTGTTTTGTGAAATGTTGTATTAAGTAAATCGAATACAGCTGGCAATGCCATAATTCATAATATTAGGAAAAAACCGTACAATGACTGCATTAAGTAATAAATCCATCGAATGAGACGAACTTGCATCCATGAATAGACCCAATTTGTTGCTGATAGACCGACATTAAATCAATATCCCTCGAATGTTTCTGACTTTATAAAAAGAGTGTGTAACTTTTCGTGATACTACACTCAGTAGCAAAAAAAAAGCCGAGCAAAATTTTCTTCCAAAAAACGCGTTGTTCAACTTTCTGTAACTTTGTCAATTATCAATATATTTGGCTGAAATTTTGACAAAGTTATAACTAATGTTTCGACCTTATGAGACCAATATTTTATGTTGATAAAATTTATAAATTTGAAATTATCATAACATATGTGAAAAAAGTCATTTTGGACATACCAATTTCAAAAAACCGTATATCTGTGAAAAATTTAGGTAGCATATTAAAAACTTCTTCATAACTTAAACAAATACAGAAATTTATGTGGACAAAATTTGAACTGTTTCCATCAAGTGGTTTGAACTACAGCTGGCGTCAAAGTTGAGGCTCCAACATGAGTATTTTCCTTGTTCACCCAATTATGACCACGCTGAACTATCGGTCCAAAAACAAAGCCGAGGCGAATTCATCTTATTAATTTGGCCCAAAACTTTGACGTCAGCTGTAGTTCAAACCACTAGATGAAAACAGTTCAAATTTTGTCCACATAAATTTTTGTATTTTTTTAAAGTCATGGAGAAGTTTTTAATATGCTACCTAAATTTTTCACAGAAATACGGTTTTTTGAAATTGGTATGTCCAAAAAATTCAGTGTTTCTTCACATAAAGGGAATGCTTGATTTGGCAGAAAATAATGGGATATTTCATGTAAATTTAAGCCAGATAACGCCTAAATCAAGCCTGTTGTATGAAGCAAACAATATCGTTGTTTACGCTCCTTTGGCTTAGAATTACACGAGGGGAAATTTTCCGCGCTTGTTAAAATTAATTATTTTTTTCTGTGTATACTATGAAGGTTTTTTAATCAGTTCGTTTATTTGTAAGGCTCAGGCGTGTGTAACACTTTACGGAGCCGATATACAATATTGTGGTACACAGAATTTTACTTTTCAATATTAGTAAAAGAGGGATGCCAGTTTCTCATGGCTGGCTCGAGGTTAATGGGTCACATTATCGTTTGGAAAGGGTTTGGAATAAGTATGTAACTTATTTAAGCCATTATTTGATGCTTTTGGTTGCGACATCTACCAAATCCTCGATCCCTGTTATCCCTTGCAGGAACTAAGCCGCAGATAGGTGACCACAGCTTGCTGGACAGGTACAAGTAGCACGGAAACAAAAGGATAGCATAACTGGGACACAATGGTAGGGAGTTTACTAGAGTGGCAGGAAGGGGGTGATGACGTTACACTCTTAGATCAGACAAACAAAGGAATTCGAAAATCTCTTGCGTGTAGGGAAGATCACGCATTCCCAAAACATCTCTTATCTTGTTGAAGGGTTGTCTATCTCGGGCCACTAGGGTATCCAAAAGTCGTGCTCTGGAAGCATAATTATCCGGGCAATGTCCAACTACAATAAAAGTTTGATGCTCTATTATTTAAAAAACCGTTTTCCCTCTGACGAATTTCACGCCAACTCATCCAGTGTTTGGCAGCACCCTCTCAGAATCCAATGAATGAATGTGTAGACTATGTCTTTTCAAGCAACTTTGCATACTTTGGTTTTTTCAAACTTATGTAGGCTACCATTTGAGAACGGCTTAGGTTTTTGATCGATTTTTTTTAAATCAACATAACTCTTAAAGGAAAAGACTTACAAAAAAGTGTTGTATCGATGACTTTTAGAAAATTGTCCTAACTTTTATGAAAAAAATTGTAAAAATTGTAAAATCGATTCTTACACACTAAAAAAAAAATTAAAGTCGGTTTGCAGAAAATGGATATCTTAGAATCGGACGATTTTTATTTAAATAAAGACAATATAATTGTCTAAAAGTATACCATAACTGCAAAATAAGCACTTTTAAGGAAAAAAAGTTTTCTCACTATACATTTTTAGTTTCCAATTTTTAACGTGTATCGCACCAACTCGTCATATAATTTGGTCCTAAAACCTCACAGAAGCCAATTTAATTTAATTATAATGACAATTTTGATTTTCAAAGGTCTTTGAGTGTTTGAAAAATCAAGGCTACTATTTAGAAAGGGCTTATTTTTAAATTGTTTATTATCAAAATTTGAAGTGTATTACAAGAAGGACCATAAGTTCAAAAACAAAAGCTTTATGATCATATCTGAAGTATTGAACCATGATTCCATAGCAGTTCAGTTGTTCATATCAAAATTGCTTGATTTCGTAAAACAAAATTCAATATATTGTTAAAAAGCTATGATGCGAACGTGGACCAAATGAGTGATATTTTTGTGTACCAGTAATCATCTTAGTTTGCTGAAAGATATTGCTCCATTCTGTAACTTCCTGTTCTTGGTCCTCAAAAGATACATAACAAAATTGCATGTTCATCATTATTTTTCTGAGTGGCCCAATCATATAATTCTTTTGCATTTGTTATTTGGTGTTCATGTCCTTGAGCTATACCTGCATTTCTTGCCGTTCGTTTTAATGTGCCATCAATTGCATCGCATGGCCCCTTGCCATGGGAAATAGAGAAAAAATGCCATTCAGCATTTATGCTATATTTTGATTTGAATTTACAAAGGCTTGCAAAATGTTTCCTATTTTTATATTGGGATGCAGCTCCATCAGACATATATACAGCTGTGTTCAAAATAATAGCAGTGCCACGTCATGCGTTCATAGCTCATGTGTGCGTTACTGATTCAACCAACCAACCATTTATGTTCATACTAGTGACATCTCTTGTCAATACGAGATACTGTTTGTAGCGTTACGATTTCTCTTTGTTTACATTTTGCAGATTCAATGCTGCAACGTCCATTTTGAACTGTTCAAAATAATAGCAGCGGTAATTGCTTCTGGCTAAATTTCATTATCAACCATATTTTAAGAAAGGTTTTCTACATTAAATCAACCAGTAAGTATTCAAAATCATAAGATGGGAATGAAGATATGTGACTTTTGTATCTAACCTAGCATAATGGGTCGTGCTAAGCATTGTACCGAAGAGCAGCGGAATACAATAAAAATGCTAATCAGGCAAGGTCAGTCCTACAAGGAATACACAAAAACAGTTGGATGTTCCGCGAAAATGATAAGAAATGCATTAAAATGGGAAGCAAAGGTTGAAACTCGAGGCCGGAAGCGTTGTACTTCCAACAGAATGGACAGAGAGATTGTAAAATTGGCACGGATTGATCCATATACGACGTCCAGAAAGATTAAAAGATTAAAGATGATCTGAACCTGAGCGTGAGCACTGTTACTGTTCGACGACGATTGATGGAAGCGAAATTGTATGCCCGTAGCCCTCGGAAGGTACCGCTGTTGACAAAACGTCATGTTGCAAATCGCATGAAGTTTGCTAAGCTCCATGTCGATTGGCCCAGAGAAAAATGGCGAAATGTTTTGTGGACTGATGAGTCTAAAATAGTGCTATTTGGGACAAAGGGTCGTCGTCAATATGTTAGACGTCCTCCTAACACGGAATACCAACCGCGGTATACGGTGAAGACCGTAAAACATGGTGGAGCAAAAATTATGGTGTGGGGATGCTTTTCCTATTATGGTGTTGGACCGGTATACCGTATACCTTGCATCATGGATCAACATGGATATATCAAAATACTTGATGAAGTTATGCTGCCTTATTCTGAGGAGAAAATGCCGCTGAAATGGGTATTTCAGCAGGATAACTGACCCAAAACACACCAGTAAACGAGCTAAGGCATGGTTTCAAACAAAGAAGATTGAGGTTATGGAGTGGCCAGCCCAATCTCCTGATCTCAATCCTATTGAAAACCTATGGGGAGATGTTAAATACGCAGTTTCTGAAGCTAAGCCGAAAAATGTGGAAGAGCTGTGGTCGGTAGTTCGCGATTCCTGGGCCGCAATACCTGTCTCTCGATGTCAAGCACTCGTGGACTCAATGCAGAAACGTTGCTTGGCTGTTATTAAAAACAGTGGTTATGCAACAAAGTACTAAAGTATATTCGAAAGCTAAAACAAGTTGACAACCGATTATCGCTATACTTATGATTTCCTAGTGGTTAACTTATAACACTGCTATTTTGAACACTGACTTTTTTTAATAAACGAAAATTCTGAGAAAAAAATAAATAAATTTCTTGAAATGAAACCCACTGTCAGTTTATTTAAGGTACTTGTAAATGTTGACTGTGAAACATATTTCGGAATATTTCATGAATTTGGAATTATTCCACTTTTTATTTGTTTAACCAACCGCTGCTATTATTTTGAACACAACTGTATATATATCGCTTTCTTCAACTGCGTTAGTTTGTTTTTCAAAAAGCTCATTAGTTTAGAAATATATTCCTGAACCGCTACTGTGTCATGTTCAAGTACTTCCGATATAACGATGCAGCTGAGTTTCTAAGGTGCTCCTGATTAAAAATAACAAAGAGATGAATTGTGGCTTGGTTAATAGTCCAATAACTACTAAGAACGGCATCTTGAAGAACAAATGCATAATTTTCTGAAAAGTCACACAATATGACAATTCCGACATTTCTTAAATTATTTTTCGTGTATCTCAAAAACGAGGATTGTTCGGTTTTGATATAATGACCAATTTTTCTAACTTTCCGGTTGCCAAATATTTTTGGTTTTAGTAGGCCACGGACACAACGTGAAAAGTAAGGTCTGTATCCGCAATAATTTGGACCCCTCAAAATACGAATAAAACATAAATTCCGCATTGTATTTCCATCGTAGTTGTTTATTTCAGATTCATGGGATGTGTTTTAACAATTCGTTAAGACAAAACATAGTTATTTGGTATTTGCATAAAATGTTCGAACTTTGCGTTTAACTCCGTCCATTAGAGTTTGTACAGACTCTTCAGAAACCGTAGAAGCCGTCTTTGTCCAAATTTGCTGGAAGTGTTTGATCTCTTTGATTCGTTGCTTCTTTTCAGAATGCTTGCTTCTTTATTCTGGCCATAGCAGAATAAAAAGCCAGCCCTGGAAGCTGCTTGAAATCCTCCAGTTCATAAGTTTCATCGTTCATAACAACGCATGAAAACTTCGTCAAATATTCGCAGTACAAACATCGAGCCCGTGATTTTGCTGCCAAGTTCTGTTTGTCGTTGTGATTTGGAACTGCTTTTACTTCTTACGACTTAAGTCCCAAACGTTGTTTTGATTTTTGGACAAAACCAGGTGACATCCCTATTTTACGAGCCACCGTTCGAATGGAAAGATTTGGGTTTTTCGTTAATATCCTTTTCACCTTTCGGTCCATGACAGGATCGAGCAGGTCCAATGTTTTCATCTCGGTTACTTCTCGGTTTCCTCTCCACCGTCAAACGTTCCGATTTGAGCACACCATGAACAGTGGATTTAGGCAAATCCAATGTTTTTGCAAGGTCCCGTATTAACAAGTCAGAATTTTCCGTAAGCCCGTACAAAATTCGCTCGCGCACTTGTTTTTCTTTCGTCGCCATCTTGAATACGAAACAAGCAATGTAAACATCAATCATAGTCTTTTTCATCATAGACTCTCAGCTATACCACAGTGAAATTTTTCATTCCTACGTGCAATATTTTATAAGTTACAATGATTTGAAGGTGTCCGGATTAATGTGGATACAGATTTTATGTGATTTGACAGTTAAGTACCCGGCATGTTCGCGTGTGAAAACAAGACGAACAGTAGCAATATGCATCCTCTATAGTCTATAATCTGTTCCATTTGAACCGTTCATTCAATCATCTTGCGGTCAAAGAGAGCGTAGCGTAACATTTAATATACATTTCAAAAAACCAATTCTAGTTGTTGGAGAATCTAGAAATTTTTATGGAAAGGCCGTATTTTCAAAAATTATTCGAGTATGAAATTAAATCGCAAATATCTTGAGAACGGATGCTCTTACGAAGGTCATCATTGGGAGCTTAGATTTTTTTTAAATTACTTCAAAAATCAGATTATATTCACACATAGAGTTTTTTTGTACAACCAAAGAGCTACAAATTATCAATTGAAGTGCTATTCAAAATGCCTACGCCATTTTTAAAACTGACTCTTGAGTCACAAAAATTTATGTTAGCGCAGAAAATTTTCAGTCTCCTAAGCCAAACGCGTATCATGTTTCATTCAAATCAAAAAATATCGGAAATAGAATTTCACATTTAGAAAGGCCAAAATCAGGCTTCTCAAGTAACACACAAAACATCTTTTTAGAATGATTTATAATAGTTTGTATTATAAATGTATTATAAACGTATTGCAAAACATGTCAAGTTTGAAGCGGATTGTAACTCTCTTATTCTTTATATCACTCTGACAGACGGTCGAGCTTAAAATACTTTTTTCTCTGCTGCAAGTGATTAATACTTTATTATAGTTTTCAAAAAACATGGGACTATACATTTATAATACATAAACAGGACAAGATTTTATGGGCAGTTCTATATGCTGTTGAAATTTTTGTATATATTTTTTCGAATAAAATCTTATCTGGTGTCTGGCACCTGAGGAAATTTGATAATTTTGTAAACATTTAATTTCAAAATTTAGAATAAATCATTTCCAAAACTAATTTCAAAACCTGTTTTAATTCTTTTCAGACAAATTTCTTAGCCACAGGCACTGTTCACCGCATTCCGCATCACCCCAAATTTATGTGACTATTATGAATAAATTCCAAATTTACATCCCAAAACAGAAAGTCGTACCCCGTCCCGTTTTCCAAATGACTATTTACACCTAATAATAATTACCCACCCGATTAACGGCCATGTTTCATGATAATTAATTTCCATCCGAAACGGCGAGCATCTTGGTGGAACCGGGGACTAACACGGCCGATGTATGCAAATCAACCGAAACCGGCCTAGGCGACGCGACGCGATGCCTGATCGATTCCCGGCCAATGCGCGAAGCAGGTGTGAAGCACTTTCCCTCCGAAAAAAAAAAAATGAAAAAAAAAGAAATAATTATGCACAAAAAAGCGCATGCACCAAAGGAGGATACATCGAATCACGTTCGACACATGGACACAATCTTCGGGCACAGCTTCATTAGGGGGCCGAATAAATTCATCAAAAGCTCAACTCACATCGGGATCACGATAAAGTATAAATCGCTGTCATTAATTTATTGCTCATTGGCTGCATTTGATATGCTAAATGGGTCTCAGCTCTCAGAAGGAAGAAGTCTAAGAAGAAGTCACTCGTCCCGAGTGCGGCAATACGAGAAACATGAAGAACCCAGCGAGA
>JASCZW010021182.1:0-11064 GCA_034211315.2 Aedes japonicus
CCCAGTTTATTATGTCATGGATATTTAGTACATTTCGTAGTAGTCATATGATTACTTACTTTGTGTTAGAAAATTTGGCTACAAATTTATAATATACAAGAAACATTTTACTACGTGTTAAATTTGGGAATATCAGAGCGATGATCCCCCATCGTATCTTCAAGTGATCATTACAAGCTGTTCATTTGGTTCAGGCACTTTTGAACGATGATGTGGCAGCCTATTCACACGTGAAATCTGTCGCGACCAACTCGGCAGAACGCGGTGTTATATGGTATCAAATATACGTAATATTTCAATTACCGTGCGCTCGGCTGAGCGAATCTCGATAGAAGATACGAAAAAAAACGATCTCAACTGAATGTGTAAGTCATAAATATGTCATCATACGTTGAAGTAAACTCCTTTTTTTTCGGAACAGTAGTGTTGAAGAGGTTGACCCCAGCGTAATGGTTAACCTCCATACCTCTCACGCCAAAGTCACGAGTTCACGAGTTCAAAGGTGTTTGATTGACTACGACGGGAGATGAACCAGTCCGAGGCTGAAAATCTCGATAATACAGAAAAAAATAGTGTTAAATCTAATAACAGATAGATTGATTAGATATTTTTATTATTGAGCTATTTAGCTCGTTAAACCCATGTTTTCCTTGAAATTTACTCGACATCTTTTCACTCGGCGAAATAAACTTTCGATGTTCATAAGATTGTATTATGATTATTTGCCATAGGATACCTGTATGAATTTCATCAATTTGCCTTAAGAAATTAATGATGTTCAAAAATTAAAATATACATTAACCTGGATTTGAACGTTGAGGTTACGGGTCCAGTGACTTGACCACTAATGTATTTCAACACTTGTAATGGGGAATGCTTAAAGCCGTTCAAAACAACGTCGTGTACAACCAAAACCATTCATAAGTCAGGCTTATGCAATTCCAGGGCATCGTTCATAAGTTGAACCTTATGAAATTCCTTATTTGCCTGAGTGTTGAAATACAACTGTAAATTTTTCTTAAAAAATTTCCCTTAGAGTCAAATGGACAGTGTTTTGGGTAGAATGGACAGTTGTATTAAACCGTGTTGTTGTTGTTCTTACCATTGCAAGCTTATTGCTTTCACACTTAACTTTTTTCTTGCTCTCTACTTCGTATTCTAAATACAACAGTTACTAATTTGGACCCAAAGAATGGAACAGTCGAAACTTGGTCGACTCAAATATGACGTAGTTTTTTTAATCGTGCATTCAAAACACTTGAACACCCCTCATTTTGTACGTGTATGCGAACGAAATGTTGATTTTATTTTGGCTTTGGCATTTTCTATTCGTATCAAAATTTTGCACGCGCATAAGAAAAATCCAAATTATTCCCACGACGACTTGGAAAAATCGCTTAATATTGCCAAATCAACAGTTACGAATGTTATAAAAATGTCTGAGAACGTCTGACGACTGACAAATTATTGTTACAACTGTAAATCTAAAGTTATGAACGCCAAGACAGTTTGGATGCTCTAGAGGATCAGAAAGTTATAAAATATTGGCTGTTGACCTACCAAAAGACGTGTAGGTGTGCGTGTACGTGTAGATCAAGTTTGTCGAAGACAGTGTACACTTTTAATCAGTCTGAGATATTATACAGCCATTTTCCTTTTGGTTTCATGTATGATCCCTTTGGCCTAAAGGGGATAATATCCCAAGCAACACCAAACCATCATATTTAGTTGCAGCAACTTGATTGTGACCTAAATGAGCCATATTTAAGTAGTTTTTACTGGTTTGCAACATGTGTCCTACTAGGGATACTTTTAAACACAAGGCTTAAAATTATGATTTTTTTTCAAACGTTAGTTGCCAGTAACCAACACAGTCATTAATATTTTGATTAATGACTGAGATATTAACACTCTAAACCTGACCACTTTTTCTTGATGGTCGTAATACGATTATTTTTTTAACTTTTACAGTTTCAAAAGAAATAAATATTGATCATTCAATAATAAACTAGTTAGTGTGCACTTAATCGTGTTTGAGCAGTTTTAGCCCGTTCCACCCTTTGAGATCGGCAACTGCATTTGATGCATAAGGATCAATAAGAGAAGATCTCGTATCTCGTAATTCCAACAAACGCACCGTCCGGAGGATTCACCTACGCAAAGACTATCATTCTTATCGTGCCAGCAAGCAGCCAAACCAAACACTGAAACAGAACCGAATGGTGGTATAAAACCCAGGTTACCAATAAGCAGTTCCAAAGCGTCTTTACGGCAGCCTATCAAGTCACCTTAAATGCAACCTAAATGCCGCTGCAATGCTATGATAATGCTTCATTAATGCTATTCTGCTATCACTGAGAATTATGTTTGGTTAGTATAACGAAATCGAAGGTACGAGTAGCAAATCTATTCGTTGTTTTCTGCAACGAAACTGATTTGTACTTTTTAAGAAGCTACCTTCATATTTAATGCTACATGAGAAACTGTCACAAGCACGAAGCATTTGTTGAAACAGAAAGAACATTCGTTCATTCTACCAAAAGTAATTCATAATTCATTATAAGTGCTAGTGAGCTTTCCTGAAGTTCAGAATCGAACATTTCAGAAGTTCAAAATGAGGCTCGAAGCTCAAAGTCTCGAAGCTCAGGAATACCAAAAGTTTGGGTAGTTACTTCTGAGAAAAACATTATGAAACTTTTAAGAAGTATAGGAGATACTTACTAGTAGCTAAAGTTGGACTTTCTCATAGATTCAGGAGCAAACTTATCTGAAATTCAGAAGACAACTATCATAAAGTTCCCAAGAGGACTTCTAAGAAATTTGGGAACAAACTTCCAAGAAATTTAAGAACATTTTTCAAGAAATTCTGGAGAAAACTTTCCCAGAGTTTTGGAGAGGTTTTCCTTGCAGTTAAGGATGTCGTCAGAAGTTTAGACAGTAACTAAGTTCAGCAAAAATATTATGAACTGTTCCTGGAAGGTGAGGTTGGGTTGTTAGATGTATATTTACAAGAAAATCAGGAGTGACTGTCTAGACGTTTATGAGGAAATTTGATTAAAGTTCAGGAGAAAACATCCCAGAATTTAGACAGCAAAGAGATTTGTCAAAGATCAGAAAAGAGGTTCCCTGAAATTCAAGGGAAAATCACTGGCAAACAGAAGAAGCAGTCAATACCTAAATCATTCATATGACCATAATGATATTCATTGCTCATGGCACCATATAAAAATATGGTGAACACCATCTCCCCAACTGTTCCCATCGTTCTTTGAGCTAGGACACAACCTCATGTAGGAATCACAATTCCTTGGTTTCCATCTCACCTCGTTTGAGAGATTTGATCGTCAAGAAAACTTCGCTTAAGTTTAGCAGAGAAGTATAAAAAAACAAGAAGCTTAGCAAATCATCAATATCAAAAAAGTTTTGAGAATTCTTCCAAAGTTCAAAGAATCCTCCTAAAATTAAAAAAAAAAACTTGATTCTGAAAAAGTCCCTACTCAGGATACCAGAAGGTTAGGAAAAAGATTGAATGCTTTACCAGAAGGTCAGAGAACTTCGAGATAAAATCGTTAAAGTGAGACCGATCAACGCATATCTATACAGCAAACTTTAATGTTAAATGTTTAAAAATTATGTAGTACTGTCAATAGCTTCAGTATCATCACGTTTAAATGGCTGATGACTAGATAATAACCCCTCTTCTATTTCATTTTTGAAATATGTATATTGACACTTGTCCACATATTAATCAATAATTTCCCCGCAAGGTATTTCAAATCGCAACATTGGCACAGCGCTCCAATGAGTTTTTCTGATTAACAAAAACATTAGAGAAATTCACAAAACAAGAGTGAAAAATGTCAATACCTGTTCTTTAGCTCTCAAAAATGACAGCTAAATTGATGAAAGTCCCGAATTACTACATGATGTAATATTTCAAAGACATTTGGAAAAGTTTCAACATTATAGTTAACAGTTGACATCCGTTATCGACTCGATCAGTTTCAGTCGGTTTCTGTAATGTGCAATTTTACTCGACTTGACAGTGACAAGTGTCGAGTCGAGTTGCTCGACTGGACTTCTATAATTATCCCCTATACCCTTTCAACTGAAATCTCGATAACGGTTTGTCTCACATGTTATGTGATATAAAATTCATAAGGTGTTCATAACATATTGCGTCAATAGTCCTGAAAAATTGTCACAACTTAAGCCCAGTATCGACCTAAAAAGAAAAGAGGATACGGAATTTTGTTCAATATTACCAAGCGGAATTTTGACAATTTATCTGCATGGAACGAACTGTCACCTTCACTTACGGAATAATCGAGCGGAACATTTTTCCGAAAGCACAAGTGACAGCTCCCATTAATTTGCGTGGGAACCTTACAAGTTTCAATTTTATTTTTCGTTCTTTTCAGGTGGATACTGCTGCAGAAATTTCTTTTCCATTCGTTACTTTTCCGTTTCAGTTAACAAAATTCAACATGGGTTTGGGATAGAAAAAGAAATTTCTTTCGAACACGATATCGACCTTTTATCGGATACCAGTGACAGAAAAATTAAAAAAATCAATCGATTAGGCCGATTTTTCCAGACGGTACATTCTTAACAAAACTTCGGACACGGTCAATCGAACTAAAGGCCAATGAAAGATTCTGTTCACATGAGTCCAATCATCTCTCGTCTTCGAACATTATCATCTGGCGATCCTACTGGGTCGTATTTCCATAGCCACTCAATCAACGAAGAGTGAATCACAAGTATGCAGAGCTGTTGTCCATTCGACTTGCGTGGTGGAATGAAGTAATCTACAAAACGTATAATCTTGTTCACTCTCTGAGTTCCTGCGTATGATGCCTTTACCAATACAATCATCGATACGGTTGTTTCAAGCACGGATAAGAATAAATAATTTTCACTGATTTTTTCGGCAGTCACCAACACTGACCAAAACAATACAAAGAGTTACGAGCAATTTGTTACCAACAAAAAAGAAACGTCTCTCTGGTGGTTGCATGAACGACTGACAGATCTACTTTATCGGCTCAAAATATAATTGAAAAAAGAAGCGCAACTACGAGAGGTTGTTCGTGACAGGGGACTCGATCTTGCATTTTCAGGGAAAACTGTCATTGAGTCCGTAGTTGATCGCACTAGGCCATGTTGACTCGTTAGATGTTACTTGATTATTGTGCATGTGATTCTCACTCTCGACAGCGCTTTCATTTCTATTTTGGGATAAATTAATGCTACCCATCATTCCAGCACGAACATGAACATTTATGAGTACGACCGAAGAGAAGCAGCGATTAGCTACACACTACCAAAATGTCATGTAAATTTCTGTCTCCTGAGACCGACACATGCAAGCGTCCTTTAGCACATAAGAATGAGTTCAAAGAGATGAGATAATAAAATCAATCGAACACATCTTTCGTCGAATTGCGTATTAGTCAGTTTCAAGAGACATAATTTTACATGAAATCGTTCTTTACGTTCCCTGACTTTTTACAAACATGAATTACGTCTCGTGTAAAATTCATAATTTCTAAGTGTGTAGTCTTCACGAAATTCATTTTGTGCATTGTATAAAAAAGGTGTAATGATAGCATTTTCTTGGATGACAGGCCATATGAATGTTTCATACAATTTACGAGACCTTGGTTCTATGTACAAAATCCATGTTTGCGAAGCGAGTGAAAGCTAATTTACGAAAATAATTTTTCAGTGTTTGAAATGCTTATTACAGGCTACAAGCATTTAAATAGAATTTGAAATCCAACTTAGCAAAAGCTAGCATTCGGGATGCTGATATAATGCTAATATAAAGCTTGCAGCATTCCAAACACAGATTTAGGGTAGATTTACTGCATATGCTAATGCTTATTTGCTACCTGGTTATGGCCATCCAAGTGTCCTAAAGATATTGCATAATATTTCATTATAAGCTCCTCATTTCACTAAAGATAAAGTGAAATAAGACTGTTAATATTTTTTTCTGAAAGTGTAATGAAAAGCCTTGCAGAACTGTTTTAAAGGGTGTCCCACATCAAGGTGCATCGCGAAAATAACGCTGTAGAAAACTACATAGTTGACCGATTCTTTTCAAACTTTCTGACAACAAATTATTATCCATTCGTAAGCTTTTGGTATATTTTTTTCATTCAACTTCAAAACCATAACCGTGCGCTCGCACCTTACGCTTAACTTCACTCATTAGGATCGGTACAACATCTGGCTGCAGCTTCTTGTGTACGGAAACCTACTGATTCTTCATGTTTTCCTCAGATTTGTCCTCCTTGAGATGCTTCCGTGGTGCCTGCTTTATAATAGCTCAGTATTTTTTTATGGGCCTGAGTTCCGGTGTTTTGGAGAGATTGGGCATGGAATACGAATGTCATCTTGTTGGCTTTGTACCATTACAGAGCAACATTTGAATAGTGACACGAGGCTAGACCCGGCCAAAAGATCGTAGGGCCCTTCAACAGAGGAAGCATACGCTTCTGTAGACACTTCTTGAGGTAGATATCCCCGTTTACAGTCTCGGTTGTCACGAACGGCGCGCTCTGTTTGCCACATAAGCACATCACTAGCCAAATCATGTATTTCTTGGCGACTCACCGTTGACTGCACGAATCCAAGTTGTTTCCCGATGTCCCGATGAGAGAGTTGAAGATTTTTCAAGTGCTTGCGCAATATCAATTCATGACGTTGCTTTTAAGTGCCGCCATTTGTTTCCGATTTTAGAAAAAATGACAACGATAAAAAAATAACAAAAAAAAAAAACACTCTAAACTACTTCTACCCAAATTGTCAGGAGAAAATACCCCCCCCCCCCCCTCTACAACGTTCTTTTCCGGGGTGCATTTTGATGTGGGATACCCTTTATATCATAAAAGCAGAACCGTGATAGAGATGCCTACTTGCATGCAAATATAAAGTGAATCGTGCTTTAAATTTACATAATTATTTCTAAGTGTGTAGGTCTACGTCAACCGTTCCATGGATCTGTTCCTTCTAGTATTTTTTAATGGCAAAAGGAGCAGTTAATTTCCACCGACACACTTTTGATAAAAATAATGTTAAGTGGCTGCATCGCTACAAATTTCGTGGAATTTAATTCTTTATTTAAATCTCAAAGAACAACGCTACGCAATTTGTCTGGGGGCTTGTCAGCAGGGTACAATTGCATCACCAGTGTGGTGAGTAGCTATAGTCAAAACAAACCTACTTATGATGAGGTTCTTGATCTGGGTTTTTCACCACCGCATCGTAATCGTCAAAGGCATGAGTCATTTGGCGTCATCGATTTGACTGAACGAGCGTCCCGGGCATAACAGACATGTCTGTTTTACGGCCGTGAATTATGTTGAATCGCGTTAATTCTTTCCGACACCAACGGCTGTGTTTTCATGACCTCATCAGATATCGTTCGAACTAGGGTGATACAAATTGTTAATTTTTGTTTTCGCGTATGACCTTTTGAAGTTGAAGTTTATAATGTATAAAATCAATCGTATTGTCAAAGTTGAGAAGATGCACAATAGTTTGGCTTATATTTCGTTGTTATTTGTTTCTTACTTTAAGGTTATTGAATGCTTCTTACTATCCTGGTTGTCTGCAGAAAAAACACGAACTCTTATACTAATATAAATGAATTATAATTTTAATTATCGAGTCATCATTTAATAGACATTTTCAAGAGTTTGAAACGCAACAATACTGTGTATTTCGATGAATTGTTCATTGTGTCATTACCATGTTGTTAATTGTGTCTTAGATTTTTGTTTAGATTTCCGTTTCTAAAAATGTACATGAACATACTTATAAATATCCATTGAATACTCATCCCATCCAACATTATACTATCTGCTGAATACAATAGGCCATAGTAAGGAACATAAAAAATAATTTGTCCCTAAAAGTAAGGCTGCAGTTTCCTTGCAAAAAAAGCGATTTATTTTTCGATTGGAAATTTTCATTTGGAATTACTGTTTTCGGCGCACCTGGGGTGTATCAAAATGTATTTTGATTGAATTGAGCCAAATTTAGGTCCTTTGAAGATCATGAAAAAAATCCGTCAGCTAAATGATTTCATTATGGCACCTGAAAAGTTAAGAAAATCGTAGACTGTGCTTAGTTATATCACAATAAAAAGATTACTAGTTTCTCAATAGTTAAAGAAGAAGTGGACCATCATGATGTTATTGTAATTATGTTGATTTTAAGGCCGAATGAAGAAGCTAGGTTGACATTCCATACCGTACTTACCTTACCAATCAGACTAAGACCGGCGTGGCCTCTGCTGTACACAGAAGTTGTCTCCATTCTATTCGGTCCATGGCTGTCACTCGCCAGCCTCGCTGTCTGCGGAGGGTCCGCAGGTCGCACTGTGGGACGAAACGCCAAAAACATGAACTTTTTACAATAACTCGTAAAAACGTGTTCTTAACATTTTGGTGTCTGCAGATGAAAATTTTCAAAAAATATAACGCATTTGAAGGTGAAAATCTTAGTTCGCAGCTATCACCACGAGCGCCGCTGCAAACTTGATTTTTTTTAAATGATGAGATAGAGATTAGTGTCCTCGGCAATGTTGTAGATCATTTCAATACAAACAACATTGCTGAAAACACTAACCTTCTATCTGGTCACTGTGCTGAGGTACGTGTTTTTCAAAATGGCGGGCCTTGAAAACTAGTTTTTTGTGATTATTTAATAAATGTGCAGTTTTAGGTCAAAATAATGTTCTACAAAGTTGTACAAATAATCAAAATATAAATTTTCTCTATACTTACCTTACGTCTAAAACCTTTATGGGAGAAGTTATAGTAGTTTTATTGTGAAAAATATTCGTTTTTCATAGCCCTTTAGCGGGCGGGGATGCAAGTGGATGCACATGAAACCTCATAGGGCTCAAAATATAAGATGTGTTATAGCATATTATGTTGGTTTCATGTGTATCCATGATTATCCCCAAGAGTGAACCTGTGTTCTATGAAGTAGTTGAATATACCATTAAAACTATCATAAATGCTAATATTCCCATTTGAGAACCCTATTATCGTGAAAAACTTGTATGTTTTGTATATTTTTAAAATTTTATGCATAACTATTGCTATTGAGTTGTGCACATACCAGGGCCCACGCGCTCTATGACAATACTCTTAAAATTCAATATATTTGAAAAAACACGTACCTCGGCACAGTGACCAGATAGAAGGTTAGTGTTTTCAGCAATGTTGTTTGTATTGAAATGATCTACAACATTGCCGAAGACACTAACTCTCTATCTCATCATTTAAAAAAAATCAAGTTTGCAGCGGCGCCTGTGGTGAAGCTGCGAACTAAGATTTTTCACCTTCAAATGCGTTATATTTTTTGAAAATTTTCATCTGAAGACACCAAAATGTTAAGAACACGTTTTTACGAGTTATTGTAAAAAATTCATGTTTTTGGCGTTTCGTCCCACAGTGGGTCGCCTTCTACTTGATCGATCCACCTTGCTCGTTGCGCGCCTCTTCCTCTTGTACCTGTCGGTTCGTTTTTGAGAACCATTTTCATTCCGACATTCCGACATTCTTACGACATGCCCAGCCCATCGTAGTCGACTGATTTTTGCGATGTGTACGATGGGAGGTTCTCCCAGCAACTGGTGTAATTCGTGGTTCATTCGCCAC
Organism: Aedes japonicus; assembly: GCA_034211315.2. Lineage (NCBI taxonomy): Eukaryota > Metazoa > Arthropoda > Insecta > Diptera > Culicidae > Aedes > Aedes japonicus. Next base: position 9,684 of record JASCZW010021182.1, read on the forward strand.
CTCCACGTTCCGTCTTCCATCTGCACTCCACCGTATATGGTACGCAGCACCTTCCGTTCAAAGACCCAAGGGCGCGTTGGTTCTCCATTAGCAATGTCCATGTTTCGTGGCCGTAGAGAAATACCGGTCTAATTAATGTCTTGTAGATGACCAACTTTGTAGTTCGGCGAACTTTGTTCGACGGTAGCGTCCTTCGAGTCCAAAGTAGGCACGATTGCCAGCCATAATGTGCCATTTTATTTCTCTGCTGGTGTCGTTATCGGCGGTCACCAATGAGCCAAGATACACGAATTCGTCTACTACCTAGATTGCATCACCGTCAATCTGAACTCGTGCTAGGAAGCTAACATTGTTTTCTCGTGAGCCTCTTCCCTTCATGTATTTTGTTTGCAACGCATTAATCACGAGCCCAATCCTACCAGCTTCAGCCTTGAGTCTGATGTACGTTTCCGCCATCGTCTCAAAGTTACGTTCTACGATGTTAACGTCGTAAGCGAAGCCAAATAGTTGGACAGACTTCTTGAAGATCGTGCCACTCGTGTCTATCCCAGCTCTTCGAATCACACCTTCCAGTGCAATGTTAAACAACAAACACGACAATCCATCACCTTGCTGTAACCCTCTCCGAGATTCGAAGGGACTCGAGAACGTCCCTGATACCGGACGACACACATCACTCGATCCATCGTTGCTTTGATCAACCGCGTCAGTTTTTCCGGAACCATATTCGTGCATGATTTGCCATAGCTGGTTCTCGATCGATTGTATCAGCACGCTGATTTGAAATCGATGAAAAGATGATGTGTGGGTCGCTGTATTCGCGACATTTCTGCAGCACTTGCCGAATCGCGAAAATCTGATCCACGTTGATAGCGCGGGCACCGCCCATGAATCCCGCTTGGTATTGTCCCACGAACTCCTCTGCCGGTGGTGACAGGCGGCGGCATAACATTTGGGAGAGCAACTTGTAGGCAGCGCTCAGTAGCATGATCGCACGATAATTGCAGCAATCCAGCTCCTTTTTATAGATGAGACACACTATTCCCTCCATCCCAATCCTCCAGTAAACATTCCTCCTACCGAATCTTGGTACCTACTCAATGCAGCGATGTGGCCAGTGCTTCACCACCGTATTTCAATAGCTCGCTTGGGAGTTGATCAACACCAGCGGCTTTGTTGTTTTTCAACTGACCAATTTCCTCCTCAACTTCCTGAAGGGTTGGGATCGGGGTCCTGTCATCTGCGCGTGTTCCTAGATTTATTACCAAGCCACTTTCGTTTGCGGTAACATTACAGTTCGGGTGCTCGTCGAAGTACTGCTTCCAACCATCCGAAATCACCTCACACTCTCCTTTGAGAAGGTTGCCATCCAGGTCTCTGC
>JASCZW010021183.1:0-11064 GCA_034211315.2 Aedes japonicus
AAAAGCAAATATAAAATAAAAGCAATTAATTTGCACACCTTGAACACGAAATTGTAATACAGATATTATAATTTAAACGTGAATTTCAATTGATGAATACAATACAATCAACAAACATATTGGGTAGAATTCAACAAAAAAAATTGTTAGTCCTAAGTCGACAAACATTTTTGTTAAATTTGACCCAATATTTTGTCGAGTGTACAATCTTTTTTTCTGCGTGTTCATCACTATTTTGTAAGTCTTTTCCTTTTTGAGTAATGTTGATATGAAAAATGTGTTGTTAGAAAAACTGTTTTCCCTAAAAGTACCCATCTTGCAATGTATGGCAAAGTTTTAGACAATTATATTGCCTTTAGACTGATTCCACGCCAAATCGGTCGGTCACCAAACTCAACTATCTTCGATTTTGATGAAACTTGGTACACGTCTTCGGTATGTTGAAAAAAAAAATCCACTGGTGTTAAGATTATTTGGATTCAAGAGTAACTTTTGAGATGGGTGTATGTTTTTTTTTCCAACATTTTACTTGAAAAATCGTAGTTCAAAAACCATTACATTAAGAGAAAAACTTTATATTGGGGAGTTGTAGAGAACTAAAATGGCTTTGTAAAAAAATGTACACTGAAAAAAATTTTTTTCTTAAAGAAAAATCGAAAATAAATACTAAAAATCAAATATAAAAAACATATTTTTTATATTTTTCAAATTTGTTCTGTGGAAATTTGAGAAAAATAGACACGTTTTGAAAAAAACTCTAGGGTGGACGCTCTTATAATAAAAAAGTTTTCCGAAGAGCGAACTTTGGTGCATATTTCAAATTTTGGTTATTCATTATTATAAATGAAAATTAATTATACAATATGATTTTGGGGATCATTAAAAACAATAATGATAATAATGATAAATCACCTGAACGCAACCGTTTTCGAGATTTTTCGGATTTTATTTCAATAGAATGAAAAACCTCAGAAAATTCGCTCTTTTCTTAAGTTGATCGAGATTTCCACCAGAAATGATAAATTTTCCAAGATCTTCATATTATAACGTTCACATTACTCTAATGTCCTCTTTTCTTTTGATATCAGGATGATAAGAAGACTCATTTGAAAAGAACAAGATAAATAGCACTATTGTTTTTAATATTGCAATCAATATATTTATAATTGTTTTATGGCTGTATCGGTCGGGCCGCTCAGAGAATGAAGGGAGCGAATTTGCTAAAGCGATGAAAGTAACAGCGAGATAGATGTCGCAGGGGCGACAAGTGTGAAATGGACAGATGATGAAATTATGCGGAGGGTCATATAGAAGAAGCATATTAATCGAACTGCTGACTATTTTGCCAAGCTCCAACGATGTTAGAGGTCGGGTGTAGTGTGTGAAAACTACACTCCGAACAGTTCGGTGATGTAGCGATGAAAGTAACACATATTGTTTAAGGTAGGTAGACAAATAGCAGCTATAACGTATGTCAGGTATATCTTCTCATAAAAAACAGCTTATGTACGCTGCCTGTAAACTACCAGAGATGTTTTATACCTGCATTTCCAAAGGTACCACAGCCAATATATATGCTCATACATAGTCGCATTCATCAGTAAAATCTATCTGAGTGAACTGAAAATGGAGTTTAACATGAAGAAGTGTTGTATGCCGTTTCCCACTAAACGGTGCTCAAAAAACCTTCGTAAAGTAACCGAACAAAATGTCAAAAAACTCAAGTTTATGGGCAAAACACATTTGGACACTTCTTTGATGATTTGTGATAATTGTCGTTTGTATTTAGATAGAACGGAACAATCCCATGCTGCAATTTCGGAGCCTAGTGAGAAACCATCAATTACTAACATTATGGATCCACAACCATCTACATCACGGCAAGTAGACTTGTATGGTCTCGAGGAAACGCCATCGGCAATATCATTAATGTCAGTGCCATCTGATAGCAGTGTGCAAGATTATTCAAGGCGCCATAATATTGAGCTATTTAACAAGGGCGTAGCTGGAATCAACGTTTCGCCAATATCGGCTAAAAGTTTCTGAACGTAAATTATGCCCGCAAAAGTTCAAAGATGTTTCAAACGGCATTCGGACACACATATTTGGGGATCAAGCGGAGGAGGATGACCTGGAACAATTGAAAGTGAAAGCAGCCGAATATGACGAAATAATCGCGCAGCTAAAGGACCGGTATGCTGATCCAGAAACTTCGAGGGACGATCAAGTAAGGATACTTTCGGTTTTACCACAATCTTGGACAAATCAAAGAGTAATGGCAGAATTTGGAATAACAAATGCAAGTACATCGTATCATGAGCTAAATTCTTGCAAAGCACGAAGGTGTTTTAGCTGCCCCTAACGAAAAGCTGGGACACGGTCTGAACCCGGAAATAAAAACCAAATTTTGCAATTTTACGACAGTGATGAGATTGCACGAGCAACCCCTGGTATGAACGACTACGTTTCAGTGAGGAGTGAAGGTAAGAGGGTTCATATTCAAAAGCGCCTTTAGTTTGTTCATTAAGAGAAGCTTTCATTAAATTTCAAGAGATGCATCAAAATGCTGTTGGGTTTAGCTCTTTTGCAGCACTCACGACCAAAGCATTGCAAATTACTTACAGTACAGGTTCTCATAACATTTGTGTTTGCACCATTCTATGAGAACATTAACTTGATGCTTCATGGTCTTAGAAAATATTCATTCGAGAATGATTATAAATTGTGTTTTGAAGAAATATTATGTAGCTCATCAACTAGAACTAAAAAATGTTACCTCCGTGAATGCGAACGATGTCCAGGCTTTTCAGATTTTGAGAGTAGTTTAACAGACAAATTAGAAAAACGTGGTTTAGTTGAAATATCTTTTGAGCAATGGATTTCAACTGATAGATGTAGTTTAGAGACACTTGTTAAACCAATTGATGAATTTATTGCTTATTTTTGTGAAAAGTTGGAACAATTAGTATCCCACGATTTTGTCAAATCTCAGCAGTCTAGTTTCTTGAGAGATTATAAAAGTTGTCTTAAAGACGGCGAAGTAATAATAATTTGTGATTTTTCTGAAAATTATTCATTTGTTTTTCAAGATGCTGTTCAAAGTAGTTATTGGAGTAATGAGCAAGCCACTATTCACCCTTTTGTCATTTATTACACGGAATCTGGAATACTTAAAAATATCAGTTTCATTGTTATCTCAGAAGTGTTGAAACATGATACGATTGCGGTGCAGGTGTTTATTTCAAAACTAATAAGCTTTTTGCAAACAAAAATTAAAGTAAAGAAAGCTACGTTTATGTCTGACGGGGCAGCATCCCAATATAAAAATAGGAAGAACTTTGCAAGCCTTTGTAAGTTTAAAAAGAAATACAATATTGATGCTGAATGGCATTTTTCGCAACATCCCACGGTAAGGGACCTTGCGATGCAATTGGTGGTACATTAAAACGAATGGCAAGATATGCAAGCTTTGCTGTACAACATGAACACCCTATAAAAAGTGCATTAGAGTTATTCGAATGGGCGAACCAAAAAAGTGATGATTGTTTAACAAAAATGTCGTTTTGTTATGTATCACATGAAGAGTATGAACAGGGGGTAGCAGAATGGAATGAAATTTACTGACAGACTAAAACGATTGCAGGTATACAAAAGTACCACTCATTCGTTCCAATTTCAGAAAACGAAGTTTTTGTAAAACTGTTTTCGAATGACGAAGAAGGCAGGATTTATAATATATATAAAAGCAATCAATAGTTTATATAATGTTTATGTAATATTATCAATGACCGAGACTAATAAATGGTATATATAAATATAAATCCAACCATAATTCATTATTTTTGTCTTATAACTTTAAGTGAAGCTTTTTCAATCGACGAGCTGTTAAGAGTAAGTAAGAGGCACATACATGTGTTTAAAAAAGCTAAAAACACAAGAGAAACAATCGTTAGCTATTGTTGTTTTAATATCACGAGTAATTTATGAAAAGGGCGTATATTTTGAGGTTTTGAAATTTTATTGAAAGAAAATCAGAAATATCTTGAAAACGGTTGCGTTTACGTGGTTTATCATTATGATCATTATTGTTTGTAATGATCTCCAAAACCATATTGTAACATCAAAATTTATTTATAAGAATGAATAACCAAAATTTGAAATATACACCAAAGTTCGCTATTTGAAAAACTTTTTTATTATAAGAGCGTCCATCCTAGAGTTTTTTTAAAACGTGTCTTTTTCCTCAAATTTCCATACAACAAATTAAAAAAATATTAAAAATATGTTTTTTAGATATTTTATTTTTAGTAATTATTTTTGATTTTTCCTGATGAAAAAAAATTTTTTTTTTCTGTGTATATTTTTAAGAAAGGCTTTTTAGTTCCCTACAATTCCCTTATATAAAGTTTTTCTCTAAATGTAATGGTTTTTGAACTACGATTTTTCAAGTAAAATGTTGGAAAAAACACATACGCCCATCTCAAAAGTTACTCTTGAACCCAAATTATCTTAACACCAGTGGAATTTTTTTTTCCAACGTACCGAACTCATGTGCCAAGTTTCATCCAAATCAATGATGATCGGGTATGATTTTTGGGATTTCCGGCACATTCTGGATGGAATCCTTCTTTATTAACAAAAAATTTCGTCCAATTCTAAGATAGCCATTTTTTGCAAATTGACTTAAAATTTTAAAATATTTTGTTTTAGCGTGTTAGAATCGATTTTACAATTTTTACCATTTATTTTCTACAAAAGTAAGGACGATTTTCTAAAAGTTACTCATACATCACTTGTTTTGTACATCAGTCTTTTCTTTTTTGAGTTACGTTGATTTAAAAAAAATCGATCAAAAAACTTAAGCCCTTTTCAAATGGTAGTCTAGATGAATTTGGAAAAAAACAAAATATGCAAAGTTGCTTGAAAAGACACAGTCTACCCACTCACAAAGTTTCATTGGATTCTGAGAGGGTGCTGCCAACGACTGGATGAGTTGGCGTGAAATTCGTCAGTATGATGATTGGTTTTAAAATGCGAGACGGCAAATGAGTCGTCCAATGTGTTGCAGCCCTGTCGTGTTTGCAAATCTACGTTTGCAAGAATCATCCCAGTAGAAACCAATCTTCATCCACCCGACCCATGATTGCGTGTGCAATCGCAAAGATCGAACTGTTTATACACCACCCATCGCCGGTAATGCGGTTATATCGAATATATATCCTCTAGACATGCAGGAAGATAGTTGACTATTATACGTACTCCTAAACCAGCAGGATATCTCGCCGAAGGTTGGATTCCGCATGTGATAGATGTAAACCATGCCCGTCAACGTGAGCGCCACCGTGTGCGCGTAGATGTGATTCAGGACGTACCAATGCCGCTCTCTAATTTTCCACCGCCGAGCACTGTAATTGATCGCGGAAGAAGGTATGTAGATTACATCATTTGGAAAACATGAACGCGATTGATAGAGGGAGACGTTGAGGCTACCATGATGAGCGATTTTCGCGGTCGGTTCGGTGACTGACTGGCTGACTGATGGAATTCCGCTGTGGCTTGTCTGTTTGTCTGTCTGCCTTCCTTCCTGCCTATGAAAAATGGGGAAACCCGCTGGCGTGCGCTGCGCTCGTCATTCTGGGAAACGCGTTAAATTCTGGGCTACACGTGCACGTCACTCCGGTGATGACCAATCACAACCGAACCGACCGCCCTGATCAATTTATCATAGTCAAAGGGAAACTTATGCCGTAACGCTATTACTCACACTGTCAACTTCCAGACGTTGGCCATCACCATGTTCAACCAGGCGAAGTAGCTTATCATGAAGAAGTACATCAGGAACGCTGTAAATATCGGAGAAAAAAGATGTAAGTTTCTCGAGTGTTAAAATCACGCTACCTGTAATCATGAGAAGCGAGAACTTGCATTTCATGACCGAGCCCCCCATGTCAAACGAAAAGTTTCGAGTCAGGGGAGATATAAATTCGAAGGCACACACTCGTGTCTGTCAGTGTCATCCCTGCGAGCGGGACAGATTGGACCGAGATTCTTGAAGCAATAAATTATCATTTGGGGACCATCCTTCATCAAATAGGAGGCGGCGGCGCGATGGAGATGATAATGTAGTGTCCCTCTGTTTGCTCCTGAGAAGGTGCTGTTGAAAAAGTTGAAAACATCGACGACGTGTTGACTCAGGGAAACGAGAAACGTGCTCGAACACGGTGTCTTCCGGCGGCGGTGTCTCAAATCGATGGGAGGGAAGAAGCGAATGAGAGTCAGTACAATTTCCAGGATATTGATTCCACCCTCGTCGGGGTGTTTTATTTTCTCACGCTAGTGTTGTGCACCTGAACTTGACAAAGGGGGCGACGCAAATGGAGCCATGAATTCGGTGATGGTTGTAAAGTGGGAAGATTGATTGATAAGTTCTTTAGGTTACGATTAGACGATGCTTATCGCTGGCAGTTGTAAATTGGTCCCCCGAGACATGGAAGGTTTTCCAGTTGATTTAACCTCGGATTGGTTTTCCTATTGCAATGAGATGCACTTTAGATACTTTGATTGTTGCTCGTTTGTTGCCTAGATTTTTGAGTTCGTCGCGCAGTTCTTTAAAACAAAAACAAGAAAGGACTGCCCCATGAAGACGCAAAACACCTTATTTCAATGTTTCCATAGATCGATATATTGGTTTAAAATGATTAAACTTGGTCCGTATTAGGAACTCAAAAGATGAAATTTGATGATGATGTTATTCCGAAAAGTTCACATTTAATTCAGAAAAATGTTTAACTCCCCACGTCTGAGTACACCTCCTATCGTAGTTTCTTCAACTAGAATAGACAAAGTAACATGTTTTAAGTACTTGGGTTCAAACTTGGACGAGACGTTGTCATAGAATGAACACACCTGAGAACTAAGAACATGTTTGAGCTCGACTGTTTAAGCTGTGAAAAGTCTCGAACTCTCTGCTGCTGATGGATTTGGAAACCATGCACCATATAATATATCCAAGCTTCAATATCTGGTATCTACATGGCAGAGTTGAAAATTGTTGAATTGTGGTGTGGTGAAAATCACTTCAAAATACATTTCTGTTCGTCACAGCGAGTCTTCGAAATTCTTATTTTTGATTTGTTTTGTTGTTATTATTCTCATTAAGTATGCATGAGTTCTTGTTGTTCATCCACGATTGTCAGTTTTAGTTCTCTTCAGAGCCTGTCCACGATAAATTTCGGACACCAACATAATAGCAGCAAAAAAATCACACATAATTCAACAAAACTGATTGCTTATTTCACAATAATAGAGTTATTTCTACATTAGCAACAGTTGATTAAGATGTTAATCCTTCTTTCTGAAAAAAATCTCGAACTTTCTGTGGTAAACCCGCCATTCTCCATTTTCTTTTGATATCATCGGTACCATTTGTTTTCTTCTAAGTTTCGAAGAGTTTCCGCTTAACTAGAGACCAGTACTTCTCTATCGAGCAAAGCTCTGGACAGTTTGGTGGATTCGCTGTTTTTGGCACGCATTTAACCTCTTGTAGCTTATTTACCTTAAGACGGATTTCGCATAGTAATAAGATGCCAAAACAGAGCTAGAAAGCCGTGGCTTCTGATAATCGATAGCAACTGATTTTGCAGACATTCTTTCTCGTACACATTCTTATTGACAGTGCCGGTGAGACGAAACTTTTAGACTTTCGACCACAACTACATATCTATGCCAAATCCAATACTTCTTCGGTAGTTTGGGCACCTTTTTTGTCTGTAAATGCTCGGTAACGGTGTTCCTTTGCGTTATCAAAAAGCCAGATCCTGAAGCTGTTTAAAGTCTTCCAGTACGTATGTTTCGTCGTCCATTATGATACAAAAAAAGTTTGCAAAAAATTGGTGTAAAGCTCCTAAGTACGACTTTTTCCAGTGAAATTTTGCTTGTCATAACAGTCGGGAACCTTTTTAACTTCGTACACCTTCAGCCATTGCCTCTGTGTTACGTTTTGTACCCATGATTTTGACTTCCCAACTTTGCGAGCCACTTTTCGCACAGAAAGATTGGGATTTTGGTCAATAATGGTTACCACCTTCTTGTCCGTTTGTCGGGAGCATACTTTTCGATTTGTTCCGCTTCCAACCTTCCGATCCACTGTCAAGCGCTGGTCAAATGAATTGCTAACACAAAACACGGTACTTTCCGGTAGTTTTAGTTTCGTGGCAATATCGTGTACTGATAAATTCGGATTTTGCTGCCGTTTGTACAAAATGCGTTTGCGCACTTCCACTTGGTTCGACGCCATTTTACTGAATGTAACAAGAATGTAAACATGTTGTACCATGAAGTAAAGAGAGAATTTCAGGTGTCATATAAGTGAAACGGTTCAGCTATCCTTGTAATCATTCAAAATCTACACTGTAAGAAAAGTATCCGAAATTGAACGTGGACAGGCTTTATACCCATTTTCTAAACAGACTAATCAGTTCATCTTGCAATCAGTGAATACGAATTTTTCAAACTCACAGTCGTTTAGGCACATTAATTTTTTTTCACCAGTTTCGAAAGAGTTGTAAAGTTTCTTTGAATCCGTGTTAGATTAATTAATAATAGATACTATATTACGGATCTATGCTCTGCTCCATCATCACCTCGACAAGTGGACAAAACAGCAAGAAACGTAAACGGACGCTCATGTATAGAAAAACGAAGGAGCTTGGTTATATGGGATGCTGCTACAAGGACGCAATTAAAGACTGTGCTCAGAAAGTATGGACGCAGTCAAAAATCACTGCTATTTCGCAATAATTGATAACTAGTTGTTTATCTCTCAACATTTGTGTCACGGATCAATCGTTTCCCGCAGTTCCAAAATGCGAAGAATTTCAGCTGCACAACTTCGAAATATTGGGTATACTGAAAATTTAGTTTAGTAAATTAGCTTTCACTCATTTCGTAAACATCGATTTTATACATAGAACAAATGTCTCGTATATTATATAAAACATTCGTATTGCTTTTTTATCCTTTGAAAAGAATTCGAAAAAAATCAGTTTCGAATAAACTTATATTAATTTTCAGTGTACCAATGCACAGTGGGCCAAAGCGAACCCAAGTTCCCATTAATTTAGACGGCGCAGGGTCGGAGTGCTAAGCTTATCTTATGAGGTAAAATGCGGGAAATCGAAACTTAAGTGAAATTCGACTACAAATCCTTACACGGTGCGTGAAGGGAAGAATTGAACCAGTCTGAAACATCTATTCAAGTGTATGTCTGGCCGAAGCCAGGGTACTGCGCCCTAATCAAGTAAATCAACGCTTTGCAGAATCCACGACATCTCCAGCAATACCATTGTAAACCTAAACGGTTTATCGATTGCAGACTGATCTTCTCAGCTCTCCTACCGATTCATATCTACCCCTTCATTCCGGAAGCACCTCAGCTGAGTTTATTGATATTATTGATTAAATTAGTTTATTGCTTTTACCGGGCTTTCTTAGTAGAGCAATAATTGAACTCACTTGGAAGAACTGTAATTTTGAAAGGAATTTCACACCAATGAGCTTAATAAATTTAAAAAGTAGATTCTACCAAATTCCATCCACAGCTCCGAAGCAGCAGTCAATTCGCAAGAGTGAATAAATATAGTCAATGCTCCATTGTGAAATCCTTCCACGGAAAATCACTTGAAATCATCGATTTTTACAATTATACAACATGACATGACTTTTTCTTAAGCAGGTGGCTCCGGTAAGCGTGATTGCCTCTTACCCTAGTCGTTCTGGTAGCAATTCCAGTCGGCGCAGTTGGGATTTTCTGACATAAAGAATCTCTTATCACGTCTTCCTTCGGAAGGAAAGTAAACGCGTTGGTCCCAGCTCATGGGTTTTGATGGGTTCGATGGGTCAACTCTCTGCTGTGACGAACCAGTCTCAGAGTCAAAGTCGCGTGAAAACGAAACAGACACAATAACAATTCTTTCTTTCGCAAACTTCATGAAGTTCATTGCCTCATATCAACAGTTTTGACTTATACAACAAAATGCTAGAAGTATATCTATTCAAATGATTTTAGGATCTATTTATATCTATTTATAAATAATTTTAAGATTTATATCTATTCATCCGAGTTTGAAATTTAGGAAATCTAACAAAGAGTGATTGGGTGATTAACGTTCATTTGCACTGGACAAAAGACGATTCGGTTCCAATCAGCCCAATTTATGTGTGATTTTGGTTTTATGAGGGTTCTGAATATCGTGATTCTAGACTTCTAGTATGCTACAAAACCTTGATGAATCCTACAATGCTACCTGTGGTATTAAGATGGAAAATCTGCATTGCTGCGCTGTGAAAACGACGTCGATTCTTCGCATTAAGTTGTTATTAAAGAGCGAATACGACATTATAGCCACACAGTCAATTTTCTATAAAATATCATGTGATTATCGGATAAAATCCAAATTTGCAGGGCGTTTAATAGAGTATTATGCTCAGTTTACATACATTGGACCAATTTTAAGAGCTTGTACAATCGTATCCGGTATCTTTTTCTCAGGCCTTCTAAGTTCCCGCTTCATCATGGCCCAATAAGTTTTGATTGGAAGCAATTCAGGGCAGTTCGGTGGAGTCGTTTCCTCTGGGACAAAATGCTTCGAATTAGTCTCATACTATTCCAGCACGCTTTTAGAAAAGTGGTATTAAGTTAAGAGCGGCAAGGTAAAATTCACAGCAGCAAAGAAGCTGTTGATTTTTTTTTCAAATTTGGCGGCCTTCATTTCCAACGAGTTACATAACGGGATACTCAACGTTATTAGAGTACTACAGCTGGTCGAGAGGCACTGAGGAGGCCTGGAGGAACATATTGACGGACAGAAAGTGGCAAGAACTCGAGGAACGAGTTGTCGAAGGAATTTGTATCTTAAATAACGGCTCTTCGGTGCAAGGTTTTATGTCCATTTTTGCGTCCGTAAAACTGTCAATTTTTCATTTTTCATTATAATCAAAGAATTCTATGTACAATGACACGAAATATATCGGAGATTAAGGGAAAAAAATTGATTTTGGTCTAGC
>JASCZW010021184.1:0-11038 GCA_034211315.2 Aedes japonicus
GTATCGAAAAGTAGTTATAAACTTCCAAATAATAAAATAGGCATGAAAACATGGTTAAAATTAACATACTATTTCAGTTTATTATAGCTTAACATGTTTACAAAAGATCCAAATCGGAAAAACTAGTCATCATGTTCATTTCTGTAGAATGCCCGTACCTTTGATTTGACACCTGCCATCAAATTCTGCACAGTGACCTTTGTGCACTTCCTGGATGCCGCTGCCCAATTTTTCTTAAAATCGGTCATGTTTTGGGACACCGTACCATCCTTCTTAAATATACGCTTGACTATTGCCCAATAGCGTTCGATCGGTCGCAACTGGGGACAGTTTGGTGGGTTGATGTCTTTTTCTACGAACTTGATGTTATTCTCCGTCAGCCACTGTAGAGTGGATTTGGCGTAATGTGCCGATGCCAAATCTGGCCAGAAGAGAGGAGGGGACTAGTGCTTTCATACAATGGTAGCAACCTGTTCTTCAAACATTCCTTTTGATAAATCTCAGCATTTATAGTTCCTTTGTATAGAAAATTGAAGAACGCAAGCCACATGTGCAAATAGCTTGCCAAATGAGCACCTTCTGACCGAATTTCTCCATCGCAACAGTCGTATCTGCGGTTGGCACACGTTCCCCAACAGATTTAGTATAAAAACTGCGGCCCCGGTAGCGTTCTTGAATCTTCTTTAACGTATGTTTCGTCATCCATCAAAATGCACTGGTCGACATTGTCCAAAATGCAGCTGTACAGCTTTCGAGCCCTGGTTTTGCACGAGACTTTTGTTCCGGAGTTTGTTTGGGCACTTTCTGCTTTTGTACGTCTTCAAGTCATTCCTGCGCTTGATTCGTTGAATCATTCCGATGCTGGTCCTGAACTTCTTGGCTAGATCGCGAGTAGAGGCAGATTTGTTCCGTTGAATATAATCCACAACTTTTTGGTCCAAATCGGGGTTGCTGGAGCCGGGTTTCCGGCCACTTCTGGTAAATCCTTGAGGGAGCACTCCTTACCAAACTTTTCGATGATGCGGTTTTACACTTGCCGGGTGAACATTTACTCTTTTCGCAATCTGGTTGTAGGTAACACTTTTCGGTGCACCAAGTGTGCAGAATTTTCTTTTAGTCTCAAATTCAATTCGCGACATTTTGAATACAACTTTATCAACGGAAATGAATGAACCGAATAATCATTTTTGGACATGTAAACAAAGCAAAATGGCGCTTACACGCTAAAAATATATACAGTAGTTTATGCGTAATAACGCATCGAATGTTTATAACTACTTTTCGATACACTCCTTAGTACTTCCTGAGCCAAGAAATACATTCATTTTCTTCATGACTATCCACCCGCAGGTGGTATCGCAAGGCATGGATGTTAAATCGTCTAGCATCAACATCATTCAAAGTCAACAAAGGAAGGAATCACCGAAGACAACATAACCATCGCCCTTTCTAGGGATACGGCAGCATCAAATCAAACCAAACGAACCTTTTAACGTAGGACTAAGTTTCTCTTTTCTATATCGGGTGTCATTTCAAAATTTTGAAGAACGAGAGCGTTACGCAAAAGTGAAAGGTTTTTGAACGCTAATAACTTTCGCTCAACTGAAATTAATGACTTCATTCATATTCGAAAAACTTTCAAAATGTTTGTATTGAAATTACAATTAAGAGCATTTAATATAAGAAGTTCTATTTTTTACTTAAAAAATTACCTACTTCTGCTCTCATACATATCTCCATATGAACAGGTTGAAAATATGTTTTTCCCTATCCTGGTCCTCAAAAATTGGTGACTAATGGTTTAAATTGTCTTCTTCTTTTTATTTCATTTAGTTTCATTCCACGATGAATACAGAACTAGCCACACCCCTCAGCTGCAAAATTATTTTGCTTTGTTGTCGATGGCTGATTTTATAACCGTCTCCTCTTTAGAATTTGCTTCGTACTGTATTTTCGTTCCTCTCTGCATTCAGGGCTATACTATCAACGCTAGTATATGGGTCATTCCAGCCGAAGTGTCCACACCACATGTACACGACCTTCACGGATTTCATCCAAATTTCGAAGAATGGTTCATTTTACGATTATATGTAAAACTACAAATTTTTGTGTCGATCGGACCACCCTCGGTTATTGGGGCCTCCCCTTTTTTTAAGTTTTTGTAAAAATGCTCATTTTGTTTTATTTATATCTCCGTAACTATTATGCTAAAAACAAACTAATAACTGTTTTTCAAAGGAAATTGTTCAAAAACTCATAAAAATATTATTTTTTGGCAGCAGTGTTGCCAAACATGCTAATTTTTCTTTTTAAAATTTAAATTGCAATTTTCGCTCAATGTAGATATTTTGATTTTAAATATGATCACGTCATCGTGTTCCTCACACTATTTTACATAAAAAACACTAAAAATCTCAGGGTATTTTGAGCCGTTCCTGAGATACAGCGTTTTGAAACAAACATCTTTTTGTTCTCTAGTTTTTATACAATATTATATTTCTCCTTCATGTATTTCCCAGTAACTAGCATGGCTAGAAACAATCTACTGGTTGGTAATTGATCAAAACAATCATAAAAAATATAATTTCTTGGTGGAAGTGTTGCCAAATATGCATTTTTTTCATTTTATAATAAAATTGCAATTTTCGCTCAATGTAGATGTTTTAATTTAAAAAAATGACCACGCCATCGTGCTCTTCACACTGTTTTAAATAAAAACCCTAAAAATTCTATGTTTACTTAGTAGCAAAAAAAGCCGAACAAAATTTTGCTTCCAAAAAACGCCTTTCATCCTTTTGTTACTATGTCAATTATCAATATTTTTGGATGAAAATTTTAAAACACTATAACCAATAAATTTGAAGTTTTCTTAACATGAGTGAAAAAAAGTCGTTCTATCGGTGCTGCCTCAACTTGGAGTATCAAGAAAATCCAAATTATGTGATGTTGTGAAAGTCTAAATCAGAATAACTTTTAAACAATACTTTAACATCGGTCATTTACAGGTGAATTCAAATGTTCAGAACGATTAATTTGTAACATGAAAAACTGCGTTACTGAAAAAGGAATCCTATGCTCGTCGAGTCCAAAAAAAGGTAATCCACTGTCAATCGAGGTATTGAACAAAGATGTAAGTAAGGAGTTAGCCGGAAAGAAGAGTGCATAAGCGTACGAGAAGGATGTATACGCGTTTTGAAACAAAAGCGATTAATTTTGGCAAATCTAAATGAAGTATATGCTCTCGAAAATAGGATTATCAAAGTTTGCGGAAGTACAACCCCCAGAATGCGTGTTCGCAGGAGCAGCTGGTACACATTATGTGTACGTGTGTGTTATTCATGAAAATTTCAGGTTGAAATTTGTAGGAGCCCGCTTTGATCAAATGCAAGTTGATAGCACCAAGCTGTTTGAAACTTATAGGGATATGCTAAAACGATGTCTATGCGACCCACCAACAGAAACATGCTTCTTAAACGCGTGTGAAAACGCTAATTGTGCGGATACAAGCTCTATGAAAGATCTTGTTTGGTCGTATTTTGAAGACAACGACATCAACGAGGTCCAATACAAACATTGGTCTCAGCAAGAGAGATGCAGCCTAAACAACCTTGTTTTGGAGGTTGAACCATTTGTAGACTCGTTTTTTGATGCTATTTCTGGTGCTCGTAAGCATGACTACATAGCTAAAAAGCAAACGGAGTTCTTCAAGTCTAAGCGCGACAATCTCTGCGAGGGTGAGATTATAGCAGTAGCTGATTTCTCAGAAAATTATTCTTTTGTTTATCAAATCAGTGTTCAATCCGTTCACTACAACAACAGTCAGGTTACGATACATCTATTTGCAGCATATGTGTTACGGGAAGGAGTTGTCGTGCCTCTTAATTTTGTCATAATTTCAGATTCCTTAGAGCACAACACCACCACATTCCACGTATTTCAGCGACACTTCATTCAGTTTGTGAAGAGCAAGATGACTAATCTAACTAAAATTATATATTTTTCCGATGGTGCGGGATCGCAGTATAAAAATCGTTTCAACATCATCAACCTGTTCTTCCATGAGAAAGATTTTGGTGTTCCCGCTGAGTGGCACTACTTAACTACAGCACACGGTAAAGGTCCGAGCGATGGATTAGGAGGGACACTTAAAAGATTGGCAACGTGGACAAGTTTGCAGGGCGTAACCATTCAAACACCAAAACAACTGTATGATTGGGCGTTAGACCACTGCAAGCTGAATGTTGAATTTGTGTCGGCTGCAGAATACCATGAAGAAAAGGGAGATACTGAAAATCGGTTTCGAATCAGCAGCATCCATTGCTGGTGGTATCCGTTCCATGCATACTGCAGTTCCTTCAGGTATCGATTCTATGCTCATGAAAACTGGAGTTCAACAACAAGTTCCAGGTTCAAAATAGTATTGACGAATGGCACACAAAAGGAACAACAAAATAATAGTGGAACAACAAAATAATAGTGGAAAGAAATTGCGAAATAATAAAGTTTTAAAAACATAATTATAATAACGTTTACTTCATTTGATGGATTTTTTATTTAAGAATCCGATGAATAAGATGGCGCTGTTGTTGTTCAAATAAACACAGTAATAAATTTAAAAAAGAAGAATAATAGCACATTTGACAACAATGCCGTCAAGAAAATTATTTTTTATGGTTTTCTTGAACAATTACCTTCAAATAACATCCAGTATCCACTACATGGATATACATGATATACACTCAGTAGCAAAGAAAAAGCCGTGCAAAATTTTGCTTCCAGAAAACGCCATGTTGGTCCATGTGGCCAAAATGGTATGTTCTTAAGGTTTATAAATTTGAAGTTTTCATAACAAATGTGAAAAAGTCGTTGTTGGATATGAAAATTTAAAAATCCGTATTTCAGTGAAAATTTAGGTAACGTATTTTAAATTTCTCCTTAGCCAAAAAATACTTAGAAAATAATGTGGGCAAAATTTGAACTGTTTCCACTCGTTAGATATGTTATCTTAATTTTTCACAGAAATACGGATTTTTTAAATAAGTATGTCCAGAAACGACTTTTTTCACTTATGTTAACAAAACTTCAAATTTATAAACGTTATCAACTTTGGTCACATAAGGTCTGTACATTGGTTATAGTGTTGTAAAATTTTTCATCCAAAAATATTGACATAGAAACAAAAGGATGGAAGGCGTTTTTGGAAGCAAAATTTTGTTCGGCTTTTTTTGCTACTAAGTGTACATAAGAATTTTTAGGGTATTTATGTAAAAAGTGTGAAGAGCACGATGGCATGGTCATTTTTTAAATTTAAATATCTACATTGAGCGAAAATTGCAGTTTTATTATAAAATGAAAAAAATGCATATTTGGCAACACTTCCACCAAGAAATTATATTTTTTATGATTTTTTTGATCAATTACCAACCAGTAGATTGTTTCTAGCCATGCTAGTTACTGGGAAATACATGAAGGAGAAATATAATATTGTATAAAAACTAGAAAACAAAAAGATGTTTGTTTCAAAACGCTGTATCTCAGGAACGGCTCAAAATACCCTGAGATTTTTAGTGTTTTTTATGTAAAATAGTGTGAGGAACACGATGACGTGATCGTATTTAAAATCAAAATATCTACATTGAGCGAAAATTGCAATTTAAATTTTAAAAAGAAAAATTAGCATGTTTGGCAACACTGCTGCCAAAAAATAATATTTTTTATGAGTTTTTTGAACAATTTCCTTTGAAAAACAGTTATTAGTTTGTTTTTTAGCATAATAGTTACGGAGATATAAATAAAACAAAATGAGCATTTTTACAAAAACTTAAAAAAAGGGGGCGGCCCCAATAACCGAGGGGTGGTCCGATCAACACAAAAATTTGTAGTTTTACATATAATTGCAAATTGAATCATTCCTCAAAATTTCGATGAAATCCGTGAATGTCCACATTTGAACTTTTTCTCGGACACTTCGAATGGAATGACCCATATAGCACGCGAGATGAATTAAAATGGTTTTAATTTTCGACACAAGCTCTAAGCTGGTGGTTCGGACAGGGCTTTGTCCACCCGCCACAGTCCGCCCGGTTATGGTATGGGAGACAAAGTCATGTAAGACCGGCTAATCGGACAGTTACCGGTTTCCATGTCTACCTAATACAATGATAAAATTTCGGGCCACTGAAAACTGGTCATTCGTCCCTTATGAAATCATTTCAGTTCGTCTCGTGTGCTATGTACTAACGTTGAATAGCATAGTCCAGAATGATGAAGATCACAAAAGTGCAGTATGGAGCAAAATTCATAAGAAGAGACGGGTCCATAGCAGAATTATAGAACTATTTTATTGACAATTTAACCAACGATATGTGTGATGCGTATGAATTAAATGGTACCATTACTACTATAAACCAACGCGGTCCTACTTGAACCTTGCGGTTATATCCCTGATATAACCCACCACTAATTTTTTAGGGCTACCAAATGAAGTCTTATGGCCCTTTTCAAGGCCGTCAAATAAAATTAGCAAAGAGTCAATAATGGAACTTTCCAATTTTTGATTATTTCAATGTAACAAACGGCTGAACGTTATCTACGTCAACCATGTGGTCATCTCTATTTTTTTAGTTGCGGTTTTTTGGACTAGTCTTACGTGGAAAAGACCAGTCTAATGACGAAATAAATAGCAACGGGTCTAACCGTTTTTGGCAAATGAACTATCCTACCAAAAATAACAAAATTCAGAGAGATCATTTAACTTTTTTCTACGGATTTGGAATTAGTCAAAAGTGGAAAATCTGATTCAAAATTTGACACGATTGAAATCAATCTCAAACCCTCGTGTAAACATTGAGACAAGATCACAAAAAGCTCGTGCGGTTGTAAAAATCACCTCTGCCATCGATAATTTGTTTTTATCGCCCATTAAAACTCCATAAACATTCAGCTCATTCATCCAACCTCTACATCCGAAACCATAACTATTCCTACTCAGGCGCTGATCCCAGTTTTTTCACGTTCTACCATCAGAACCGCTTGTTTTACGACTTTCCAAGGTGCACTTTTGACATTGTCAAATTAGGCATTTTTTTACTGACCTGATGTCATTCATCACATGCTCGGAACCGCGATTGTTCTTGTCACCCCAGTGGAAGTGCAGCTCCTCCAGTTCGTACTCGTTCAGCAGCTTGCCGCCGAAAAACGTACGGATGCTTTCCTTGGCCGGATCCGTTTTCGGAATGGCAAGGGACACCTGTGGAAGGAGACGAGCGTCAATAAGGATGGAAAAACTCGTTTCTCTGCGATCAACCAATATCATACCTGAGTGTCCGTTGTTGTGCAGAGCGATCGGTCCCGGCAGGAGATTGTTGTACCCAACCAGCTCCATAGCCGGCATGTTCAGCGGAATTGCCTGATTAAAAGGGGGGTAGAGGACAAAAATGTAAATCAACCAATCTTAATGGCAGTTTTCTTTTTTGGCTTACCCTACTGCTGGTAACGGCGATTGGCGATTGGTGCTTTCCCGCGCAGCTCTCGTGGGACCTTCGACCATCGCCGTTGTTCCGGTTTGGTGTAGCTGAACCTGTGGGGGATGCACTGGGGGCTGGAAAGGAGGGGCAGAATGCAATTCGTTAGAACTGATTTAAATACAAATCGATCACACAGCAGTATAAACTTTTCACGGTCATGTTACTAATGAGGACAACGTCCACAAAAAAGCTGTTAAATTTTTTCTTTCATTTTTTGTCCCTATTGAATTATATAAAAAAGCATACGTCGAAGATCTACGTCTCGAATGCTTACGGGCCGGTCGGCCATTATGAAACGTATGACTTTTTTATGATGCCGTTCGACGATGTTTCGTTTTCTCGTGGTCTTACTGGAAACAACAGGGAACCGCTTTTACGATACCTGCCTGGTTTTATGATCCCCCAGAAAATTTAGCTGCCCGGTCCTCAACTTTAGGTGGCTTTGCTTTTCGTGAAATCGCTTTTTTACTGGCCATATTTGGCCGGTCGGGTTTGGGTTTTTTTATTATTAGAATTTCGAATCATAATGAAAAAAATATTTTCAAATATTTGGTATACTTTTCTGGGGCCAACTGGAATGACCGAATAAATTGCCAAGGTGTACTGTTTAACATAATTTATCATGAAGCGTTTTGGTTTTTGGTCGTATTCACGGATAACTGTTTTAAATACTTTATTTGGAAAAAGATTTTATGGTCATATTAGTCCATGGAAACCTGATAGGGGAAAAAGAAGCGTGTCGGCCGCAAAGTGGAGTGAGTTTCCGTCTAGGGAAGTGACGAGTACACAGATAAAAAGAAACATTGAATTTTCTGCGCTATCTAATGCACATAAAGGGAATGCTAGATTTGGCAGAAAATAATGGGATATTTCATGTAAATTTAAGCCAGATAACGCCTGAATCTAGCCTGTTGTATGAAAGATTGCAAACATTGTTGTATGGCGCATGAAAGATTGCAAACAATTTCGTTGTTTCCGCCTCCTTTGGCTTGGAATTAAACGAGGGGAAATTTTACGCGCTTGTTAACATTAATTATTTTTTCTGTGTAGCATTGTTCGATCTAGACGTGGAAGTAAATTTTGGGATTTGGAAAGACAAACGGGAAAAGTTTAAGTGAATGCTGTCTGCGTTAAAATTGCAACAGACTTATTGTCTTTGTCGGAGTATCAAATAAAAATTTTTGCCTTAGTTTTGTCATGTTCACTTTTTTCCAATTGCGTTGCAAATCCAAATGCCCTTTCTTCTCTTTCAAGACCCTCCATGAGATTTTGTTCAGCATTAGAGCTGACAAGTTTTTGTACATTGACCCATGCATTCTTCAATTTGTGATTTGTTTTGACTGTCTCTTAGTGTTTGCGTAAAGCACAAACTTCATAGCAGCCCAACATTGTTTGATTTGTACACAGGAAAAAGTATGAAAATGTTTTATGATGTAATCTAAAACATCTATGAAAATATATCGACATAATTCATGGCTGAATGCATTTTTCAATTTGAAACATCGTTAAAAGCTAGAAACACTGCATTCATGGAAAATTCTGGGGATCGTACCAAGAAACCAATAAGTATGAAAATATGCAGTAAATCAACCCTAAATCTGCATTTAAGATGCTACAAGCGTTATATTAGCATTATATGAGCATCTTGAATGTTATGTAATGCTGTTGTAAAGTTGTGTTTTAAATGCTATCAAAATGCTTTGTAGCCTTGTAATAAGACGATTATAAATAGCTTTAAATGTAACCTTATCATACCTTGCTGCAAGCAGCCGTGTTATTAGGCCGAATGGCATTTATGTTGCATTTAAGGTGACTTGGTGCTTGATAGGCTGCCGTAAAGACGCTTTGGAACTGCTTATTGGTTACCTGGGTAGTTATTGTGTGTAGGATTTTTTTTTGAATCACAGCCCAATGCATCGAAGCCGGTCATGATTTCAAGCGCCCAGCCGACAAATATAAAGTCGTCTGTATTACAACATGTTGAAAATTTACATTTCCTATTGCGACAGCACGAGTTAATTTACGGTTGACGTTTTTCATAAGTTTTTCAAGTACTCATAATTCTACAGGTTTTGTTCGAACTGTGCGCGGTGTTGGAGGATTAATTTGATTAGTTGTTCTCGGGTCTGGGCACGGATTTTTTCCGTGTATTCATAGAGGCCTTATTAAGATCAGAGTTTGAAATACGCGAAATAATGTTCCCCTAAAGCACAATTGTTCCGACGAAAAGTAATCCAAGTCTCGAAGATGAAGAATCCTGAATTGTTTTATCGTATTGGGTGCGGGACAGCATGTGCCCCCTATATTGGCATGGGAATCCTATATCCAATCCAAATTTAATTATATATTATATTCAAATGTGTTTTCTTTCCATAGCGATTATACTCCTCCCGTCCAACACTTGGCATCTATGGTCAAAATAAATACATACATACGGTGTTAAATAGGAGATTTCACAATACTAGAACCACCTCGTTGCCATTGGCGGGTATTTGAAAGCACGATCAAACGCGTACATTTTTGCCAGTCAAGGTGGCGGATCTGTTCCTGCCTTGACCTACCCCGCATGGAGGTATGTGACAAAATTGTGTGCGTTTGCTTCGAAATACTGTCAAACAAAAGCCCTACGCTCAATTCCAAACTACTTCTATACAATTTAACAGCCTTCCGAACGCTATCGGACCTATCGACACTTTCTCTTTACATCTCTTTTCCAGCTCAGGGATCCCATGATGTTGGGAAGATATTTCCAATTCCAAAACATTATAATTTAAATTTTGAGCACTGTACACAATAAAAACATAATTAGTAATGTACATATTTGTTGATAATTTTAATAATATTTATTTCTTTAATCCTAAATCAAGGCGAAATAACACTTTATTCTTCTAATTTCCGCTTATTTACTTATTTTACAATCACTTTTTATGTCGCGAACTTACCTCTTTCGATTCATACTGCTAGAAGATTTGCGTCTCATTGTTTTATCGTTTTCAGGACAGTATACAATATATTCTTAGATTTTCACCAGTGAACTAATTCTATATAAAATACTTTGTTCGTCTTTTTGGAGTAAACGCGTTGTGTCCCGGAAATTGGAGCACGATTATAAAACGACGAGACGTTAGAAAAAAGTGCCATCCTGCTAAAACTTTATTAATCAAAAAAGTGTTGAGACTTGTATCCGCATGTAAATTTTAAAAGCAATTAGTTTTATTCAAAGCATCAAACAAGAACTTCATTTTTTTTGTATCATTCAAACACAAACAATCATCGCTGACGGAATCATTAGTATAAATACATTGTTTAGGCCTAAGTTGACGTTTCATGACGTAAATGGAACAGATTCATGTTTATTTTTGCATAAATTCTAAGTATCGTTTGTACAATGTATCCTAAACAGCGAAAGCAAAAGGCGCTTTTGAAAGTCTTGACGGATTTCATCGGTAATTTTTTTTATAGAAATTGTATCTTGCAGCCCAGGAAGCGGCCAACTGGAAACCGCATATGCG
>JASCZW010021185.1:0-11065 GCA_034211315.2 Aedes japonicus
TAGACATTTCTTGTGCATTTTTTTGGCTTATCAGATACCTTTCAATCTATAGAGTTTAGTTTTCTATGAAACCTAGACTAACCTGCACAAGCAAAAATCCTGTATGGCCCTCAGATAATATTTTGTTACAACATGAAAAATTAACAGTATTGTGTGAGTACAGTCAATCTCCCACTGCCCGGCAGTGATTTTATGAAAGGAACTTTTCTGTAGTTCTTAGTTGATTTTTACAGTATTGGAAAAAACAAGTGCTCAAATCAAACAATCATAAAAAAGTATCAAAGTCATCATATCGAGTAAGTTACTGCAGTTGACGGTTCAGGAGTCTAGATGTTTGCTGCATGATTATTGCAGCAATCAGCTGTCAACTGACAGTTCGCCGGCAGTGTTTTGTTGACAAGAGCCATTTTGCGCAGGTCAAAACAAGTGCAACTTCTCGCTATCTTGGACTGATTCCTCTAGAAGTGTTTAAAAAAAGGTGGAAAAGGTTTCGTTTGTTGACAAAAGTGTTCTTACTTGCGTTATTGTACCATAACAAGGTAAATATTGTATGATAAACATTGAGAAAGGTCAATACTCATGTTTTCTTTATATTTATGTTATCAGACACCAAAATGGCTCCTGAGAGCCTTGGATTGGAACTACGAAAGAAAATAATCGATGATTACAAGAGCGGAGTGTCACAAAAAACGATTTGTGACAAATATCAGGTGAAAAAATGGACCGTTTCAAGATTGTGCTCAACATTTCGTTCAACCGGGAAGATTTCTGAGGGCAATAGAGGTGGAAGACAGCGGTCCACCACGTTAAAAGAGGACTCTCTGATCGTCAGAGGCATTAAGAAGGATCCTTCCAAATCTTCCTTCAAAGTGCAAACGGATTTACAGTTATCTGTATCGGACCGGACAATCAGACGACGTGCCGTTGAAGCCGGATTTTTCTCTCGACGCCCTGCGGAAAACCTCTGATTTCACTTGGGAACCAGAAGCAAAGACTCCTGTTTGCTCAATCTTATATTGGCTGGAATATGCATAAATGGCGGACGGTTCTGTTCAGTGATGAGTCGAAGTTCAACATCTTCGGAAGCGACGGACTTGCCGGTGCGTCGACCGACTGGAAAACGTTTAGATACACGGTACTGCCAGAAGACGGTAAAGCCTGGCGGAGGCAACGTGATGGTCTGGGGATGTTTTTTGCGAACGGCCTTGGTCCAATTCATCGAATCGATGGAAACATGAACCGTTTCATGTACCATAAGATCCTGAAAGATGTTATGCTGCCTTATGTTTAATGGAATATTCCATTAAAATGGATATTCCAACAAGATAACAACCCCAAGCAGATCGCCAAAGTGGTCAAACAGTGCGCTGTACTTATGTAAAAATGTCCGGAAAATCAAATGGGGACGGTTTGCTTGACCTTTTGAGCATCGAGCTGCTTTGAAGAAACGGCTAAGCTGCTAATCAACCTCACATGATTGGCCAGTTGTTTCGAATTACCGAGAACTTCGGCGAACTTTTACGGATCTTTTAAATACGTCGCGCATTGTTGCTGCAGTTGCTGCTACCGCTGCCTCCAATTTTGGTCGATTCACGCTCACCTCAAACGCATCCTCGAGTTGGTTTATGAGATTATCCCGGTATAACGGAAATCGGGTAAAATGGACAATTTCCAGAGGTCAACCCTAAACGAAACTATCATTATTCGATTCTCCGGACATTTTTACATAAGTACAGTGCAAGTGAGAGCAAAATTAATAGCGCCGATCTTCAAAACAGCATGATTTAAATGATATTATTAAATTATGAGGCGAATTCGGGTGAAATGGACTACTTACTGTGGTCAACCCTGAACAAAACCATCACCATTCGATTCTCCGGACATTTTTACGCACGATCAGTGCAAGTAAGAGCAATATTACAATCGCCAATCTTCAAGACGGCATGGTATATGAGGTTATAAAATTATAGGGGGAAATCGGGTAAAATGGACCCTTTGCTGAAGTCATCCCTTAACAAAACTCTCCCCATTTGGTTTTCCTGATATTTTTACATAATTACAGCGCAATTGAGAGTAATATTACTAGTGCCGATCTTCAGAACCGCATGGTATATGAGTTTATTCAAGTATGAGGGGAGAATCGGGTTAAATTGGCAATATGGACCACTTCCTGGCTTCCGATCAAAGTGAAATCTGTTTCATTCAGTTTTTCAGGTTTTTCTGCAAATTTACAGTGCATTTGCATGCAACATAATAGCAACAAGTTCTGTTTTTGGGCAATAAACCTAATTTGCATCCAAATGAGGCGAGAAATGGGCAAAATGGGACGCTTGCTGTGGTCAACCTTAAATGAAACCAACGCCATTCGATTTCCCGCATTTTTTCCCATAAGATAACTAATTTTTTAGGACTCCAACCCTGCGCCGTCAAAATTAATGGAATTTTGGAATAAACGATTCGCTACAAAATATTTAAAGCTTAGTTAAATTTCGTGAACAACACGCAAAGTTGCAATTGTTTTGTCCAGTAGGAAAACATTGACTTCTTTTGTATTTTATCATGAATTGTTATGTATAGATAATGTTTTTTTTTGTTATAATAAACTAGAAATGTGCTGTTTTTACAAACTAAAAAACATATTTCTCCCAATTGACTTTTTATAAACCTTCAATGTAGAGTTTCATGATTGAGATTGACTGGTTGCAAATGTTTTGTCCAATACTGTACGTTATCACGATGCGCAGACATGTTTAGCCCCGGAGATTGAAAGTTGCTGGCACTATTGAATATCCAACGACCCATTTCAAGAATGCTTTTCATGCACGTGCATTCAGGTCGTCATCATATGAGAATACGTTCCGCATGGAAATTTTCACGTATCAATTGGATATGCGAAGAATTTTTCACACCTTCAGAATCAAAATAGACTTTCTTGATCCTGCCCGAGTAATTCGTCTCTTGTTTTCATGTTGAGTAAGCTTTCTTATAACCAAATCAAGTTATAGATTTGGTTATAAAGAAGCTTACTCAACATAGAAAACAAGAAGATGAGTTACGCGGGCAGGATCAAGAAAGTCTTGATTTGAGTATTTTCAACCGTTATTAAACTTGTGTGTTGCTTGGTTGGTGTGTATATCGTTAAAATATATTCTCTATAACTTAAAACGACCTCACCAAGATTCTTATCCAATACAGAAAAGCTCGTCTGGGTGCAGGGCAAAGCACTAAAAGCAAGAAAAATTAGAAAAACCTACTGAAGCACAATCTACCTTAACAAACACGGTCACAACACACTTTAAGCGGGGATCGATTAACTTTCACAACGTCTTACGCCTGATATCTTATAACTTCAACTTTTTATTGTGGTTGAATGAATAAATTTGTATTTTTTTAATTGTGAAAAATATGCAGGAAATGCAAAACACGTCTTCAAAGCGCGAGTTGCTGCGATCTCTTGAAAAATTAACAGTATTATGCGATATTATGTACTGAAATAAATACCCAAGTAACATCAAAAACATCTTTTTGGACAGTAATCTTGAAATTATGCTATACAGGAGTATTAAGAATGAAATGAAAAACATATTTTGTTATATAGAAGCTGAGAGGATATTATTGCAAAACATTTGCTTATCATAAGTCTCTCATTTATTTTTCTAGAACATTTGACTTAATTTTAGACTCAAATATGATCAATACAGCGCAATTAACCGATTTTTTTCATAACATCTTTTAGGTCGCATAACAAGTTTTGAAGATGCACTGCAAAACATGCTTTTGACAAGACGATGTCTTATCTAAGTAGTTCATAGCATCACAAAAACCAATAGGCTATAATCAAGTTATTACAAAGTAAAACTAAATGCAGAAATTCATGAACACAACAATGCAATCCAACAAGTGTCAAACTAGCAGATGTTAACATAGATTGAATTGCACAGTCATGTTTGTTATGAATATGATGAATATGTTCATGAATTCCCATTATTTTTTATAAATTTTCTATATAGATTAAAAAGCAGACCTTAGCTCTATTTATTTTTTTAAAGAAACGGTTACTGAATTAGTCTAACTACAAGAAAAAAAAAAACTAAAAATTACTATCAGCAGTTGATTCATTTT
Organism: Aedes japonicus; assembly: GCA_034211315.2. NCBI lineage: Eukaryota > Metazoa > Arthropoda > Insecta > Diptera > Culicidae > Aedes > Aedes japonicus. Next base: position 4,123 of record JASCZW010021185.1, read on the forward strand.
GATGGACCACAAGAAACGTATTTTTTCTAAAATTTCTGGAGCCAAATGACATTGCACCAAGAAGATGCTCTAATATGGTTGTTATGATGTTATAATAACTAACTCAAATACTTTGCACTGGACCATCATGAATATGTTATTAGACTGCTCTCAAGATGAATTTTGTAATCAATTTCAACTTCAAGCTATAGCTATGGACAAAATTGAAACCGGTTGAAACTTCGATTACAATTATCACAAAACATTTCGAAAGCTGCGTTTTTTTTTGTCGATGATTGAGATGACACATTTTGAGTAAGAATGACAATTGCTCGATAATCTAGACTTTTTTATGATTTAAAAATAACTTTAATCGACAGTGTATACCATGTGTAATGCACCATGACGATTTTTGATGATTCCAACAGAGATGCTGCAAAATTGCTAAATTTAAAAGAATTTTCTGTTGTTTTTTTTTCAATCTTTAGAACTGCGCATAAATTTTGCAAGAGCAAAACCAAAAGTTGCACCATAAAAGTTACCTCGCATCTGATATTTTGTGTAGCTTTCTGAGCATTAGCAATCTTTAGATTTCAGATATTTATTAAACAATTGATTTGGCCTAAAACGATATTCATTTTTTACTATGGGTTGTGCATAGTAAAAATCTCCTCATAAACAAACATAATTTTCTCAATCATAACTATCATAACAATCTTTGTTAACTTTTGTTCGTTTGACATTTCTCGAATTAGCATGTCATGTTCATGTATTTCTGCAACTGTTTTTACATTGAAATTACTTGAATATAACCTTTTTTTATTATGATGCTAGAAACTACCAAGATAAGACATCATCAAATAAGTGGAGAGCCAGCCCAGGCGGCTGAAAGCCACTTTAATAAAGAAACAAAAAAAAAAAAAAAACATCATCAAATTGATAGCATGTTGTTCAAAGCATCTTGAAAAAATATTATTAGTCCTAAATATGTATCTAAATACTTCATGTGTGACCTTAAAGACGTTTCAAATAGATTGATTCATGGCGCTGTTTTGGTCATATAAAATACCAAAATTAAGTTATGTGTACTAGAAAAATTATCTCATATCTTAAAGATGCATTTTTCAACTTTACATAACAAGTTGTGTTACTTATGATGGATTGGTATTGATATTTTATGGTCAATCAAATTACTTTTTTCATTATGACGTTACATATCACATGTTTCTTGCACTTTAATCAGAAATAGATATGAGATATAAGAAAAAAACCACCTATAAAAATATATTCAAAACGATAGCACAAAAAAGAAAACAATAACTTAAATAATTAATGCGACATTCTTGGGCCATAAGAACTTCCTGAAGACGTGTTGGCATACTAGGATATGTGACAAGGTCTAATACAAGGGGCAAGACAGCTTTCTTGTGAGTTACTTTTTTCTTCAAATTTACTCAGGATTCATCAAATTTGCTCACTCTATGATGTTTTTCTCCCTCTAAAGATAATGAGCGGTGGAATTGCCAATAAATCGTGTGCAAAAATGAAAAAAACTACTATACTCTTATTTGTATTTATGATGCATGATAGGGTAAGGGGATGTAATGTTAGCCTAGCATCCTTCATTCGGCCTATGTAACAAATATGTCGCTAATTTAGCGATAATCAACAAATCATGTTACCATTACAGATGACCACGTAATCTTGCCTTAGCCATTGAGACAATATTAATAAACTTATAGGGAAGCGGAACCTATCTTGAGTCATCTAGCCAAAACCCCTCCAGTGGAAATCGGTGAATATGCACTGAATACCGAACACTGAGTACACACATGTTATTCACAATTTATTCGTCCACTTACCGTTAATCGTTTAGCAACACACAAAACATTCGATTCTGATAATTTTCTTCCAATTTAATACGGAAAAGTTGCCACTGCTATGTACCTATATTAATGATATCACGAAAAACATTAATCCCATCTGTGTACATATGTTAATCGTACTGATTTTAATCAAGAAAAAATACAACCAAGTTAACGCTCTGCACTACTATACCCAAAAATAAAGTAGATCATTTGGCAGCACTTCACGTGTGTTGGGTAGCATGCATATAACCAAGACAAAATGAAAGGGTTTGTTTGTTATTCTTCCACGAGAATATTGACAACCAAGACTCACCATAACGTTGGGCATAGAATGCTCTTTGAATGATTGAACACGGCACACTAGCGTTGATGAGTATGCTATACAGTATGTGAGCAGTGCAACATTGAGCTGATTACGTCGATTGTAAAAAACGGTTCAAAAAAGTGCAAGCGTATTTAAATTATTGTGAAAATTAATCCCATAGTTTTCTAGTATTTTATCACGTATTCGTAGATTCTCGCGGGCTAGTGTAATAAGTGAAGTGTGATTTTTATGGTTTGTGCAGTTACGCAACGAAAATGTGTGGATATAGTGCAACGACTAAAATATTTACCTGCACTTAGTAATTCAGTAAGTACCAAGAAAAGTGCACCAGCTACGAGTTCTCAACACAATACTGTGATCAGCACTAGATATAGTTAAGAGGAGACAAGATTCGGTATCTAATAGAGCCTGTATCAGTCAGCGCAGCTAGTATATGGCAAGTATGTATAGGTCTCCAAATTATGCAATTTGAGTTACTAAATTATCCGCATATGCTTCAATTGTTGGATTTGATAAACAGAAATGAGCAAATGGATATTTATTTATCCATTGCTCATTTTACTGTTTTTATGGAAAATCCAACAAAATTAAAAGACATATGCGAATAGTTTAGTGCTCAAATTACATACATTTGGCGGAACATACTGCCATATTTAATTGCACATATACTAATAGCTGTTGCTTTATTTGACAGATTTACCGGTCACAATTAGATTATCCGAAGATCTTTTCTCATCTTTTATTGCTCATTCCTAATTTTTTAATGCTGATCACACATTATTTGTTGGCACAGGCCTTAATAATTTAATGGCACTTTTTTCATTTTTTATTGCTCAAATCTCTCTTTTAATTGATGATTAATTATGCTGCCATAGTGCAATTAAAGAGAAAACTTGGAGTATGGCTCGAGTATATTCCCTAGTACGGTTAGATCAATACGACGAATTTGCAGTTCAAAGTTAAGCAATTGTGTTGAAAATGTGACTGCTCATTATTTTTACGAAATTTAAGTCTCAGAAACGTTTTTGTAGCTTTCAATTATATTCAAGACCTAATTTTATTTGCCAGGATTATATATTCTTGGTTACTGCGTCCATTTATTGGAGAAATTTAACATCTTTTTCCGTTTGAAGTTGGATGGCTGCAGAATGTAATCGATATATGAACTATGGTAAGAATAGGTTTCGCTTCCTATATTAACATTCTTCATATTCAAAAATGTTATGTTCTGATCAGCATTTCTGCATTTTTTCGGACGAAGACTGTTGCGATGTTGTTTCTACACCAAGCCTTAAGTTAAAATAAGCATACACTTACTATAGTGCAAGCAGGCGCTAATAAATACTGCTTGACTGCTTGACTAGCTAGAACAATGCTGGCAATCTGGAAATTGCATTTTGTATTCCACCAGGTGTAAGCAGTCCGTTGGATATTATTCTCTATTACATACTGCTCAAGTTCATTCCTTTTGTGGCATGAATTTGTTGTTTGCGGTTGTTTCCGATTTCGATGAAGCAATTCCAAAATTCACTGGATCCCGATCCGTATGCAGATGGAGTTCCTGGAAGCATATTGACCTCTGAGTGGTCTGCTCAAGTTTCGCACCATTCCCTATTATTTTGGCAATTATTTGATCCTTTAGGGCATCACCATCTTTTTCCGGAATGAAATTAAGTTTGAATCTTGGATCAATGACTAGCATATGTGTAGATGCTCTCTCGCATAAGAATCGTGAAATTAGGTTACGGAGCAGTGATTCCTTAGTTGCTTCCACAGCGTTATGGTATCTATTGTGCTTCTCCAGGTATTAACGAAGGGTGGCTACGTAGGAAATTACCACAGAAAAGCAGGACTCCGCACTGATTATGTCATCGCATAATCCATTGATCCTCCTTTGATCCATCCTACATTGAAAACTGTTTTGTTCACTAACACCTCCTCTATGCATCTTTAAAGCCGAAATGTGTACAAAGTGGCCCACTCTATAGATGGTTGTGAAAACGAATTAATAAAACCTTTCTAAGACCATAAAAATTTTGAAAATGTTCTAGTGAAAGATGTTATGACCACTTGAGAACCTTCATAAAACCTATTGGTTGCCATCAAAATCAGCATAGGGGGAAAAGGCCACAGCTGTCATACTTTACTGTGCTATCGTGGTTGGTTTTTGTTGTTCTGCTTTGTTCGATTCTCTGCTGTTTTGATTTGTTTAGCAGTATCTAATATCTTAGAAAAAAGATGGAAATTTTGGTTTACAGCAAAATATCAGAAATAAATTGAGTTTTATTTAGCGTATCATGCTCCAAATCATATGCGCATTTCATTTCATGGTGAATATTGGCACGTTAAAAGCTGAAAATTAATGCGCCTGGAAAATAATGGTAGTTTACAACAACAAAAACAAAATGGAAGCAAATATATTCGATAAAGTAATCATGGATTGCCTGAAAATTGATGGAATTCAATCAGGTTATCCTAAAGGATGTCAAAACTGGTCTTTCATTAACAACTCATTTGCAATACATTTAATATTTGGTCTATTTATTTTTCCACATTTCAATGAATTCTTATATTTCAATTTGGCGATTGAAAGTTATCACAGTTTTTTTTTTTCAGAAAGCCAATTTGTATTCGCAATGACTACTATAAAACTATTTGGTCATTTGGTGACTTTCCTCAATGCCAATTTGCGATTTAATGCATTTACTGTAGGCAAAATGGTTTTAAAGTGCTTTTTCAACTGATTAATAAGATAATATGAATGAGTCCTAAATCGGTATTTTGAAACAGAATTTAACGAGTTCATAAAGTCAAAATAAAACCTTTGATAGGAGTAAAAGGAATTTTAGATGACAAAGTTTAAAGATCGTTGCAAAGAAACTGTGTAGGTTCTTATAATCCTAACTTAAATATAAAACCTATTGGCTCCTTTTTCTGCCATAATAAAACAAAATTGATTTCTAGTGGCCTTCATACAACTTTAATAAAACTTAACAGAGCTGGATGGTTTTGGAGATGTTATTTGGGATTCTCTATTAGAATTCAGTGGTCCCAACAAATCTGCTTGGTAAACCATCGACAACCGTTCATAAAATGCAGAATTTTTTTTCGTTTGACTTGCAGAACAAATTCTGAAGAATGTTGCACTACAGAATAAGTAGTAGAATTGAGTAATCGAAAACGTCATAATGACATCAAAAGTTTCATGAATCTAAAAAAGCATTTAAATGAAACCAAATAGTTGCCACCCTGAGGTGACCGATGTGTGACTAGAGAAGTTGTTTTTCGAAATCAATACTCAATTAGAAAAAAATCCCAGACGATCGGTATTGTACAAGCAACCGATAGGCGAAATTCCCCAAACAAAATATAATAAGCAACATTCCAGAGTGAAAAAAAACCCTCGTTCAATTAACTTCGCCTCCACATTCAAGGGCACACTCAAACTGCTCCGTAAACCAATTACCGACGATCTATCAAAGAATATAAAACGATAATGAGCGAACCCATCTCGAGTCAGCAATTATCTCGGGAAATCAATTTTAAATGAGTAGCCACATTTATTTAAAGATTCGTTTACATAGCGAGCTGCAGACTATTTCGTCTCTTTTTTTTCTGGTGAGATGAAAAAAGAAAAAAAAAGAGCCAAGCACCCTTCACATGCACACTACTAATCATTTCAATTATGTACGCACTAGCTACATGATACCGATTGAAAAAGTTCGTCTCAAACGATGGAAATAACTCTCGAAGGCCATAAAGTCGCGCTCGCATGGTGCATTTTCTCCGAGACCTGGGACCAACAAAGATGTGGAACAATCTCTGTGTACAAATAAATATTATAGGATAATTTTTCGGTACATTAGACGCGACCCGGAGAATACTGGATGAAGAAAAACCGCACCGGAAAAGAGAAGCGGATTCGGATTTTCTGGGCTGGAAATTAAAAGCATGCTGCCCCAAAGTGGCCGGGGGAAGGAAAGAGGAACAGTCAAAATAGAAGCACGCATGGATTAGAAAAATGGTCGCTTTGAGTGGCCAATGCACGCGAAGAGGAAGAATCGGAAGAAATAGTAGGAAATTTGGAACAAGCATATCACTTTGCTGTGGGAGCAATGGCGGAAATGTGAATTTGAGAAATCTCGCGGGAACTCATTACCTTACGGATGGGCAGATTGAGTGAAGGTTGTGAGAATAAAGGCAGTCCACGTTGAATATCGGACACCAAAATATTAGCAGCTGAAATAATTTACACATAATTCAGAAAAAAAAATTGTTTATTTTGCAATAATAGAGTTATGTCTACATTAGAAACAGTTGATTAAGATGTTAATTCTTCTTTCTGTAAAATTCTCGAAATTTCTGTGGTGCACCCGCCATCAGCTTCCGTACAGTATCATCAGATACACCCGCCGTGACGATTCTCCTTCTTCTCTTGAAATCGCCGTTACAGTTTCGAAGAGTTTCCGCTTAACTAGAGCCCAGTACTTCTCTACTGAGCGAAGTACTGGACAGTTTGGTGGATTGGCTGTTTTTTCCACACATTTGACCTCTAGTACCTTATACCATTCCAGGACGATATCATCCTGCTGCTTGGTGATTAAAATCTTTCTCATCTGCGGTGAAGTTTTGATGATTACGTCAACGAATACCTGCCCACAAATGCATCCAGCGAGCAGAAAGTCGTTCTTACCGATTCCATCTTGGCTTGTGGTCTGGCGCAATTCACCTCCATACCAAATCGCAACAGTAGTGTTCTTGATGTGGTGTT
>JASCZW010021186.1:0-11059 GCA_034211315.2 Aedes japonicus
TGCTCAGCGCCACGAGGCACAGAGTGAACAACAATGTTTTTGGCTCAGAATGAAAGGTATGAAGAGAAAGTTTTGATAGTTCCGCTAGTGTGCGGCAGGCTTGGAAATTTAACAGATGTTTTTATGAAAATTGAGCGAAAGGGCATGTGTACAGTGGTACTCGAACCAACGACATTTTCACGGTGTTTCTCTCGAGGTCTCTACGTTGGAGACGACGAGAAAAACTTTAGTGATCGTCAGTCGGTGCGAATCAAAACAAACCCAAAAAAGGAGAGAGTTCCTCTCCCATGTGCGCATCGGTAAACAGAGTGCACACAATAGATCGCTAGAATAACTATACAAGCCACAGTGGTACATGAGCGTCTTCCAACCGGAGATTTTTGCCTGTTGAAGTGGCGGACTTAGTCCGTGCTTCGACCTACCCCGCAGTGGGATGTTAGGCAAAAATGTCGTTGGTTCGAGATACCACTGTCACACATGCCCTTTTCGCTCAATTTTCATAAAACATCTGTTAAATTTCAAGCCTGCCGCACACTAGCGGAACTATCAAAACTTTCTCTTCATATCTTTCATTCTAGCCAAAAACATTGTTGTTCACTCTTGGTGCCTCATGGTGATGAGCGAACATCTCCTTCTACATTATTATCTTTGTACCAGTCTAAGACGGGCCGGGCATAGTGGCAAGATGCCAAATCCGGCCAAAACAGTGTCGGGCCATCGTGAGATCTCAAGAAGGGCAGAAGTCGTTTTTGGAGGCATTCGTCCTTGTAGATTTGTCCGTTGACGGTCCCAGAGGTGATGAAGGGCTGACTCATTTTGCCACATCCGCAGATCACTTGCCAGACAAGGAATTTTTTGGCGAATTTCGACAGTTTCTTCTTCTGTACACTCTCCGGAACGGCCAACTTAGAAGTGGCGACGTAGTGTTCCTGTCCTGGCATTTGTTTGGTGTCGGCTTTAATGTAGGTCTCATCGTCCATCACAATGCAGAACGGTTTTGTGAGCCACTCCCTGTACAGTTTTCTTGCACGAGTTTTGGCCACCGAGTTCTGTTTATCGCTCCGCTTCGGTGCCTTCTGGACCTTGTACACATGTAATCCAGAACGTTTCATTGTTTTCTGCACAAAACAAACTGAAACTTTCGCCTTTTTCGCAACATCCCTGATCGAAATGTTGGGATAACGCTTAAATTGGTTCAATACCATCCTGGCCTTCTCCGGATTTGATGTGCTACGTTTTTTGCCACTACCATTTTTCCGCTTGGTTGTCTTACGGTCCTTGAACGTTTTGATCACATGAGATACGGTTGAATGTGCGATTCCGAACTGTTTTCCGATCCATCGATGAGAAGCGTTTGGGTTTTCGAAGTGAGTGCCCAAAATTTGTTGGCGCACTATTTCTTCATTCGAAGCCATCACTGAAATCACTCGACCGATTTTTACGAAACTCATTACACAATTGACACAACACAATGAAATACATTTAGTTAAAATTTCAATAATTTTTACCCACACGCTAAAAAGTTACGAAGAATTGCGTGTGTCCAAATTTCATCGAATACAGTCTTTAAAGTAGTACTCGAACCAAGGACGTTACTATTGCCTAAAATCCCACTGCGGGGAAGGTCAAGGCACGGACGAATCCGCTACCTGAACAGGCCCAAAGTATCCATATTGAAGGCTTCTGACAGTATGTGTCACTGTTTATGGAGCTGAAACCACTATTTTTAATTCTTAATCGATTTCGGTCATCGATTTCCGACATCAAAACACCATCTGCGTTTCAAAAACATCCATATTGCAGGGTATTTAACAGTATTTCCCTTCTCTCCGGTATCAAAAGCCACCATCTTGAATTCCAAAATGATTCAGACATTGAGTTCTAGCCATTCTACCATTCTAGACATTGATTTTCCAATCTAAAAAAATCGATATTGCAGAGTATTTGACAGTATTTCTAAACAATAGAATCCACTATCATGTATTCCAAAAGGACGTCAAACGTCGTTTTTCTGCCTTTACATGCCGTTTCCGATCTAAAAGTATCATTGTTGCAGGGTTTTTGACAGCGATTCCCAGTTTTTCTTATACTGAAAGTCACCATCTTACGCCCTTACGCTGAACCTACCGGCTTGTCGTGCTGCAATGACACAGTAGGTTCTTGGTCAAGACCCGAACGTAAGAGTTAGATCCATTGTGGAAAAATCACATCTAGTAGTTTTTCCACCTGCTACAGAGGATCGTGTGCCTGGAGGTCACATTGAAAATTTTACTATTCACATTAAGTTCGTAGTTGTAGCGCGCTTTGGGATCATGCTTGCCTTAGATCCATCCTAATAACATGGAAGGACATTACGGGAAATGGAGGCAAAATACATATATATATTGTTATGATATGATAGTAGACTATATTATTGCATTTGAATTAGTTTCAGATTGACAAAATATGGGATGTATTTCAGGTCTTCCAGGTCATCAGGTATTGTAAAAAAATTTAAAATTTAGAATTCATTTATTTTTCTTCGTGGCTGTCATACATTCTCTTAATTTTCAAGATCATAATGGATGCGCAAGTTTGTCTAAAATTGCAACAAAACAGTTGTCGGCACACATGTAATTTTCAGTTAATATTATAATATCACTACACTATATATATTATTGTCAGGACCGGTGGACAACCACGGATGTTGCTCGGGAACTTGACGTGTCGTACCTGCCGGGGGCGATGGACCACGGTATCAGGTGGTGACCAAGAGGTTCCGCACCAGTCTTGATGGTCGGCAGGCAACCAGGAATTTTGCACCGGACGGTTGGTTCTTTGCTGCTTCTTGGCACTTATATGCCATTGTTTATTCATTACCATTACCATTCATCTTTATCATCATCATCATTACCACTTTTATCATTACTAATGTTTTCGTGATTTATATATGATTAAAAACAATATCCAAGACAGAACCCGCTGCAACATCACAAATGCTCTGCAAAACAATGTCACAAGAATGACCACCCACAGGAACAACGATCCACAACCAAAGTTTCTTCTACAAGCAACCACTATTACATCGCGCTTCCTCCAGTCTCATCCAGACATTTGTGTAGTACTAGCTGACTAGGGAAACAGAACAGTGATAATGATGACCCATGACTATCAACAGAGAATGCAGACACTCCTAAATGATAACACAACATACACAGTTCTTCCTCGTGATCCAACAAACAAATACCAGACAACAAATAATAACATTGTACAACGCCTACAAAAATTGAAACTGATCGATTTCCGCACCGCAACCACTTTAAAAACATACACAGCTACATGCCCAAGAATCTACGGACTTCCGAAAGCGCACAAACCCGATCTCCCACTACGCCCAGTGGTACCTCGTATGACAAGTCCAAGCTCGAGTTATCCAAATTTGTGTGCAAAATTCTCCAAGCATCGACAGATAATAAATACAACATCAGAGACTCTTTCAGTTTCTGCGATTACATCAACAATGTCACCATTCCAGCAAACCATGTAATGGTTTCATTTGATGTAGTGTCGTTATTTACCAATATTCCCAAACGATTGGTAATACACGACATCATCAACACATAGGATACCATCAAAACAAACACAGAGATAAATCTTGATCTATTTCTAGAGATTGTATATTCCTGTATGGACTCAAGCTACTTCGTATTTCGTAATAAATACTACAAACAAATAGAAGGAACCGCTATGGGCAACCCACTATCACCCATCCTCGCTGATCTAGTTATGGGAGTAATGCTAGATACAGTAAAAAAATATGACGACATCAAAGTACCAGTGATACGAAAATACGTCGACGATCTATTTTTGCTCATACCCGATGACAAAATACAATACATATTGGACAGATTCAATGAATACCATCCACAAATACAATTCACACACGAAATAGAACAAGACGGTAGACTCCCATACTTGAACATGACACTCATCAGACAGGACAACAACACGATCCGTACGGAATGGTATATGAAATCAATAGCCTCGGGTCGGCTGCTAAATTTCATGTCCATCCACCCAATCTTTCTAAAAATAAATACCATGACAAACATGATCGATCGAGTTAACTATCAACCAATTTGGACACGAAGAGGAAAAAAGAGATCATAACGAACATACTAAAACTCAACGATTACCCTGGCAACCTGATCAGCCGATATTTAAACAACACCCATTGGACTTCCCAAGACAACACAACAACAACATACAGCCCATGGACCACTCAAACGATTTGACACGAGAGAGAATATACCGTTCTCTCCCGTTCATACCATCTATCACACCGACCATCATCAAAATACTACGACGTGAGTACCCATCTGTGACGGTGAGCACACGCAGTGTAAACAAGGTTAGACACCTCTACACTCGCACTAATGACCCGATACCAGTGAGCCACCGCCACAATGTCGTCTATCGGATCCAATGTGACGATTGCACGAAGTACTACATAGGGATGACCAGCAACCTACTCGAACAGAGATTGTCAGGACATAGGAGCAACTACAATCAACTGAAACGTCTACTAGATTCGGGTCAAACCTATACAGACGAACCCGTGCTAGCACTGAAAGAAAAAACTGCACTTTGATCACATTGATCATCAACACAAATTCAATTTTGACACAACTCGTATTTTAGATCAAACTTTTAAAGAGAATACATTACCAATTTTAGAGATGATCAATATAATGAATGACAATAATAGTATAAACAAACGAAAAGACACAGATGGACTAAGTACGACATACTCTAGACTAATACATACAATAAACATGACTATAAATAGAACCACCAACACAAGGAACATCAACCCAGACACCACCTCTTTAAATCGACCACAACAACCATTTTATAGTTAGCTAGACATACCGCAACAGTGAAGTACCGTAAAGTACCCATACTCTGCGCACCTAATGCCCTAATTTTGCGTATTTTAAAATATTCCAAACTAATTTTTAGTTGAATATTTTTTGAATTTAGTTCTACTTGTAAATAGATGTTGTCCTCTTCTGTATGTATGTATGTAAAGGGCGATACGGTCCAAATTTGGTCAATATCAACTTGACGTATTTCTTTCAATTTTGCATTTAAAAAACCTGAACACCCCTCATTTTGAAGGTGTGTGTGTGTAGAATGTTGCTCCTATTTTGATTTTGGAATTCACTCTTCAGTTGTCAAAATGCCGTCCAAGCAAGAAGAGCAGCGTATCAAAATTTTGCTCGCGCATCGCGAAAATCCGAGCTACTCGCACGCAAAGTTGGCAAAATCGCTAAAAGTTGCCAAATCAACCGTTACAAATGTAATTAAAGTGTTTGGGGAACGTTTGTCGACAGCCAGGAAGTCTGGATCGGGGGAAATCGAAAACCGGAAGCCGCTGAGACGACAAAGAGAGTTGCCGGTAGTTTCAAGCGAAACCCTAACCTATTCTCCGAGATGCCGCAAATAAGCTGGGTGTATCGTCTACAACCGTGCATCGAGCCAAAAACGAGCCGGACTATCGACTTACAAGAAGGTAGTGACTCCAAATCGCGATGATAAACAAAATACGACGGCCAAAGCGCGATCCCGGAGGCTGTACACGACGATGCTGACGAAGTTTGACTGCGTGGTAATGGACGACGAAACCTACGCCAAAGCCGACTACAAACAGCTTCCGGGACAGGAGTTTTATACGGCAAAAGGAAGGGGAAAGGTAGCAGATATTTTCAAGCACACGAAACTGTCAAAGTTCGCAAAGAAATATCTGGTTTGGCAAGCCATCTGTACCTGTGGCTTGAAAAGCAGCATTTTCATAGCTTCCGGGACTGTCAACCAAGAAATTTACGTGAAAGAGTGTTTGAATAAACGTCTGCTGCCTTTTCTGAAGAAACACGGTTGTTCCGTACTGTTTTGGCCGGATTTGGCATCTTGCCATTACGGTAAAAACGCCATGGAGTGGTAAGCCGCCAACAACGTGCAGGAGGTTCCCAAGGACAAGAACCCTCCCAACACGCCAGAGCTCCGCCCAATTGAGAAATACCGGGCTATTGTCAAGCGGAACCTAAAGAAGACCAAAAAAACTTCTAAGGACGAGCAGCAGTTCAAGGCAAACTGGCTTTCTGCGGCGAAGAAGGTGGACAAGGTGGCTGTACAAAATCTGATGGCAGGAGTCAAGCGTAAGGCCCGGCAATTCGGATTTGGAAAAGCGGAAGCCTAATTGAATATTTTTCCTGAATTTTATACTAATTGAACTTGAAAAAGAAATTTAATTTGATTTTTTAAATAAACGATTTCACCGATTTACACGCGTTTTCCCTTGACCAAATTTTGACCGTATCACCCTTTATGTAAGGTAGTCACCATCCCTTCTACGACCTTGTCATGTATGCAGCTCCACTTGATAGCAAGATCATATTGAGTTACCGGGTTGCATTCACAGTAACGCTGTATGAAGGGCCAAAAACGGTGGGTGGACCCGTAAGCAGAGACACTTACGCGAAACCCGCGGGAACATAAGATTCGCCTTCCAACGATACGATCCAACAAATCGCATAACCCAATTCGCAATACTCATTAAGCTTTCTACGGGATGGCTTGTTAAGTAGGGCGCGTCACTCTCACTGAAACTGTTGGAGTAGAATTCGCAACATCACAATCGAATCGGTAGGATAAGAAAATGAGACTGTTTATTCCCTCCTAGACGCCGGTTGTCATACCACTCCATTGTCCAATTCCAGCTTGAATGATACCCTGATGCTCCCTCCCTGCCCAATATATATTCAATGTCATGTAATAATACATAAAATATAGTGAATAATAAACTGATAAAAAAATATAGTGAATGATTATTATAATGATATTTAATATAGTAAGTAAATGTAAGAATGATAGTAACAATTCCATTTTTAAACCTGAAAGTTAAGACAATATAGTAGCTATGAGAAAAAAAATCGATTCAAACATATTTTACAATACTTGGAATATCCATGGATGATTTGAAATTATATAGCATATGAAGAATAGTGAACAAAAAATTTCGATGTGCTGTTCCGTTTCCTTGAATAATAAAAACTTTTTGTAGTGAGTTTCACAGGTACTATAGCAATTTTTATCAAATTTATTTAAATGCAATAATATCATATCATTTAATATCATAACATAAAATAAAAATCTGACGTTATAATGTAAAAAAAAAATACGAGCAAGCCAGTAAACTATAGTAGAATATATATCCGTAACTTAGCCGGTCATCGTAAGACTTCCGCTGTTGCAGCCTAGATAAAATTATATCTATTAAGAATTTGTTTTCACAGTTATAGTCAAATAACATAATAAGCGTAAGTATAATATATATCTGTTATCCACTGGTTTGTAACTGAAAAAAAGATTAGATATGTTTTAATATTCTAATAGTCTTGGAAAAGCTGAAAACAGCAAACAATTAGGAGAAATAAATTTTATATATGCATGAATAATGCCAAAAACGTAGATTAAGTAAAACCAGACAAAAAAAGTCCGATAACTCTTATTGGTCTGGATCTATAAATGATAATGAGAAACAGGAAAGCAATGATTATAAATTATATAGTTTTGGTGAATAAGGGAAAAGCCTTTTTGAGTAAAATTTGTCGTACATAATGCTTCCTACATTTTTTTTCAGTGAAAATTGCATAGAATATAGATAAAATAGCGAAGAGATGTTATAGTATAAAATGATAATACCAATTTTAATTGTATTCACATATCTACAGATTGTGATCTTGCTGCAATTATAGACGGGCCCGATCATGCAGTACTAACCTTAGATAAATTATCATGACCACAGAAAAAACAAAATATACATAAAATTATTTTAAAATACTTAGGAGTTCCTTGGATGACCTGAAGTTACAAAGAATAGTATATCTACCATATCGATGTGCTGCTGCTATAGTGGAAAAAATAATTGATGTGATAACCACAATGGAACTGACTCTTAGCTTCGGGTCCTGAAATCCCTACTGAGCCCTTGCGACACGTCAAGCCAGCCAGTTCAGCGCAAGGGATAGATGTTGTCCTCTTCTGTATGGGATAAAATATAAAGTTTGACAATCCTGTAAATAACTGCAAAATTTTGGCAAAATGCGCATAATTAGGCGCTGCGCAGAATAAGGGTTCTTCACGGTAGTGTAAAATAGGGTGAATAGTTTTGTTCTGTACAATGTTTTTATTGATGTTTGTTTAATTTTATTTGACTTTTCCTGTAATGTATATGTCCACAATAGTGATGATCAAAACAACTACTACTAGACAATTTAAATGTAACAACAAAACATATAATGGCAAAAACAGAAATCTAGTATGTAATATTAAATTAAAATTACAGAAGTGTGGCATACCGACATATTATTTTATATTTACAGTGATCCTTAGAAGAAGGCAAAATACATTGCGCCGAAACGTCGGAAAATAGAAAAAATATCTGTTTTTACTACATAAAAGACTGAAAGCCAAAGAAACAATCTCAACATTAAAAACAAAATTTTATAATATATATCTAACAGGTTATATATGTACCTTTAGTAATATGTCTTATATGTACAATTATCATTTTAATCCTTTCTTCTCCTCTTATGATTTAAAAGAACCTAGTGCCTTGCATACAAAAAGCAGCAACGGAATCTGTGTTAGGCTTTTGCACTGACTGACAGTATATTTTATTCCTGGCTTGCAAATGGACATTTTATAAATCTGAGCTGATGTGATTCATGCAGCGCTGTGTGTTCAATAGATTAAACAAACTTTTTTGAGATACCTCAAATCAAGATTTTGGTGAATTGAAAACGAACGAAAACGTGCGGAACAACATAATTTTATACTCTAACACATTACATTTTTTTTTTTTTATTTTAGGATCAGCCGAATTAAGATCATATATAAAAGATACGAATGTTTGTATGATGATTTATGATTTATATAAATACATACGCTATGATATAAATATTCCATGGGAATGCGAGGGACCATCAGGGCACCCTATTGAGGCATTTTAGATGGGGAAAATGAGAATACCTACTCCCCATTGCCAACAGTTTGTGAGCAAAGAGCGGGCTCTTCTCCCCGCCCATTGGGACATCCTCATGTTAGATAGCTTGCTCTTTTGACCAATTATTCAATCTTGTTGTTGGAAGGAGATTCTTTATATCCCTGTGGTTACGTATAAGTGATGTTGCCTATTGATCCACCTAACCCGGTTTTGGCCCTTCATACAATGGACATGATTCGGATAATCAGAGGTTATTAAAGCTTGATCAAGTCAAACAGAGGGTAGAGTCCATTTCTGTAGGACTTAGTTTCCGTGCTACAATGAGTAGTAATTCATATCATACATATATCATACATCTAGCTCATTTACGGTACTTGAAACGTGTGAGATCGAAGGCTCTTCGTAAGTACTGCAAAACTCGAAATCAATTCACCAAGCGATTTTTTTCGACAGCTAGTACCCATTACCGAATGTACAATCGTCTTCTTTACAAGAATTATTCAAAACGAATCCAATCTAACCTTCGGCGCAACTCCAAAGTTGTTCTGGTCATTTGTGAACACAAAAGGAATGTTAACGGGCTACCGGTTGAAATTCATCTTGGCGACAGAATCGCCTGCACACCAGTGGACAAATGTGATCTCCTTTCTGAGCACTTCAAAAGTGTATTCAATAACACCGTGCCAGCATTGGAGCAAGTCAGCGAAGCACTCAGAGATACTCCCAGAGACGCGTTCGACTTCAATATTCCTGCGATTACATCAGACCTCGTTGAAGCCGCAATCCGGAAGCTGAAACTTTCAAACGTGGCAGGACCTGACGGAATTCCTTCTTCTGTACTAAAGAATTGCTCTGCAGTGTTTCACGATTCCTCTTTTGAAGATTTTCAATATCTCGTTACGCCAGGGAAAATATCCAACACGTTGGAAATCTTCGTTCATGTTCCCGATTTTCAAGAAAGGAGATAAACAAAATGCCGAAAATTATCGAGGGATCACATCGCTCTGTGCCTGCTCAAAAGTTTTCGAGATCATCGTCAACGACTTGTTGTTCGCTAGTTGCAGACACTACATCTCTCCTGAACAACATGGATTTCACCCCAGAAGATCGATTTCTACCAACCTTGCACCTTTCGTTTCCTCGTGTCTCCGGAATATGGAAACTGGATCTCAAGTCGACGTTGTTTACACTGATCTCAAGGCTTCTTTCGACCGGGTCGACCATGCTATACTTTTGGCAAAGTTAGACAAACTTGGTGTGTCAAATAATTTAGTTCGTTGGTTTAAATCTTATCTAACGGACAGGATACTCTGTGTGAAGATCAGCTCAGCTCAATCGAGCTACTTTACTAATATGTCGGGCGTACCTCAAGGCAGCAACTTGGGACCACTGCTGTTCTCAATTTTCATCAACGAGGAGTACTGATACTTCCACCTAACTGCAGGTCGTTCTATGCAGACGATGTGAAAATTTATGTGGCTGTGCGATGCTTCCGCTGATTGTTTACGACTACAGCACTTGATCAGCAGCTTCGAAGAGTGGTGTTCCAGGAATTTCCTCACTCTGAGTGTTAGTAAATGCTTCATTATCACATTCCATCGAAAATTGCACCCAATTGCGTTTGATTACACGATAAACAATCAACCTCTGCAGAAAGTTGATACTGTTCGTGACCTTGGAGCTACGCTGCGTCTCGGTTTGACATTTAGACAGCACTACACGGATCATGATTACCAAAGCAAACAGACAGCTCGGTTTCATGTTTAAGATCTCCGACGAGTTTCCGGTGATCCCACCTGTCTGAAAGCATTGTACCGCTCTCCTCGTGCGTTCTATTCTGGAATTTGGATGCCTGGTGTGGTGCCCGTATCAAAGAATCTGGATTGCGAGGATTGAAGCAGTCCAAAGAAAATTTGTTCGTTATGCTCTCCGTCATCTGCCGTGGAATGACCCTGTCAACCTTCCGGCGTACCAGGATCGTTTGCTCACTCTTTGGTGTGGAAACATGCTGTA
>JASCZW010021187.1:0-11060 GCA_034211315.2 Aedes japonicus
CTTATCTTATCTTATCTTATCTAATACAAACGCAGCCAGTACGGGAAAGCATCCTGGAAATGATTGGGTTAGATAACGCTCAATTATTTTTTTGTCAATATTGATGCTTGCAGCATATCAAAGATATGATACAAGCGTCAAAGCGACCAGGCCTACTGCGTTGCATTTACCGCAAAAGATGATTCTGTAAAATGAGTTGGATTCAAATGAATAGATTTGAACCACAACGCATTTTAAGAATCTATAGGAAGGAAGGATGCGTGGACATACCGTACCATACGCTCCGAGGTAAAAATAATGGAAATGATAATTATGGTATTTATAATAATAATAACAAAAATTAAATTTGCAATGTCGTAAAGAAAAATATATAAAACATATCGAAGGAAAGCTGTTATTTAAAATGATAACAACTAATACACATATCTGCAGATTGTTGTCCTGCTGCAATTGTAAAAGTGTCCGTGTATCTACTATGAACATGAAAGTTTAGACAATGTATCATAGCCAAAAACTTGAAACTCCATGGATGACCTGAAATGATATATTGAGAACAGTACATTCAAAATGTCGATGTTTTGTTCCGTCTCCTTGCACCACCATATGTAGTGGATTTCACAGGCTCCACTGGTTCAACTGGACATCTACTGGTTGGTCACTGATCTATTCTAATCTAATCCAATACAAAATCAGCCAGTACGAGAAGCATCTTGGAAACAACTGGGCTTGAAGCATATAAATGACACACAACAACCGTCAAATCAATCAGGCCCACTAGGTGGCATCAACCGTGAAGAAAAATCTATAAAACGAGCTGGATTCAATATAATAGAAACTCTACGTATTTGTATTACCACAGTTACCTGAAATTAAACTTAACAGAAGCCTTAATTTTGAACAATATATAGCATATAACTGTAGGATCTCATTTGTTATAAAAGGTAAAACTGCAATTACTAAGAATTGTTTTGTCGATTAAATTTATACTTAGACTTCGTTCATTCCACGATGATATCAGTGGTATTCCAAATGTTCAAATGCTGTGTTACTTCAATTATAAATTCAATATGTGTATTTATAAAGTAATCACTATGCAATGACGAAAATAAAATAAATAAATATTATTGCTGAAATGAGACTCTAATTCTTCTCATGCTGCTCTTTCCTCTCGTCACATGGTTTTGGTAAGCAGCCATAATTCTACGCTGAGCTAATTAGTTCAATGAAAATGGAAATGGATGGTTCATAATTCTAAAGCAATAATTTGATTGATTCTTTTATGTAATTTATTAACATAATTAAAATTATTATAATCAACATAACAACATAATAATATAACATAATGAGAGGAGTGTAGGGATTGAGTGGGGCAAATGAACAGATTAATAATAAAAATAAATAAAACGGGATAGAATGGGTTCAGAAGTAAGATGGATGAGAGATTGCGAGAACTAGGAAACAAGTTAGGTAGTAGGCGAACGAAAAATCAGAGAGTTGGGAAATAAATATATTCAGTCTTGTGATTGACCGTGACAAGAAAAGACGTGTTCAAGCTTTTATCCGAAACAAGAAGCCCGAAATCCGAAAATGGAACCCGTACATTCCGAGATTCACGACAAGGAGCAACGGTAGAGCCAACAATAGAAATCAAAAGGAATATTAACAGACAAAATAGTTCACTTCTAGCTCCATATGAACACATGCTGATCGCCACCTGTTATAGGTAGTTTTTCTCAAAGAATTTTTCACTGGACCCAATATTCAAAATCCAACTTTTCCTGTGTGTAACATAAAGGGATTTTCCATTGATGTTGAAAATTTGTGCCGGGTTTTCTTCACAACGTACCGTGTATGGGCCGTGGCGTTTTTATGTGTTGGTTGTTTGAGTTGGGTTCCAACCCGAAATAAGCACGTCCCGGGCATAGCACGGTACATAGAGAACACTTTTTTATGCTTGTAGAACCACCTGGAAAGATGAGACTCTTGCCAGGTGTGTCTCTCACATACGAAGAGTCTCCCGGTTAAGAGATACTCGTCGCCACCAACAAGGAAACAAATCCGTGAGAAAGAGGAAACGGAAACAATGACTCAATTTTTAATTTAGCAAGATGGTTCAGCATAAAGCCATTCTGCCGGGTCATCAAAGTTTCTGCAAAAAGGGGTTATATTCTGAAACATTCTGCAGAGCGAGACAGAAAAAAACATGCGTTTCCATGGCAACAATGGAAAAATTTACATGGTGCAATGGGCAAGAAAATTTTAATATAATATAAAACATTTAATGGACGTCTACTTATCTTGATGACGCTCCGTTGGTTCTCATCATGATTCTGAATTGAACGGAAATCCGACCGTACAAAGTCTATCAGCACCACTGTTTTGACTCCCATGCCAAAAGATACTTCTCCGGTCTCGCTGAGAATATGCCTCCAGCCTACCACATTTCTATACCGAAACACTAGCACAATTCCTCATTTCTTTCACGTTATTGTAAAACAAATTACATTTTACCACCATGAAAACACGAAAACAACGCGTAATCGCACATTTTATAAAATTATTACACCCGGGATTGCCCTCCCGAGGTGAAATTCCTATACACCGATTTTCAACGAACAGAAAAAAAAAGTGACAGGTCACTCAAAACTCAACCGTCCGCGGGCAGCGCTTGCTGCGATGTCGCAAAAAAAAAAAAAAAAAAAAAAAAAAAAAAAAAAACCCTCTTCTTTTCGTATCAACAAAATGTTACATACACAGAAAAAATAATTAATTTCAACGAAATTGTTTGCAATCTTTCATGTGACATACAACCATGTTTGTAATCTTTCATAGAACAGACTAGATTTACATTAGACAACGCAGAAAATTTAATGTTTCTTTTTATCTGTGTAGTTTCCCAGTCCGAGTATTTTGTAAAATCTTTTATTAAGAGTGGAACGAGGAACATCAAAGTCAAATTCGTTGGAACAGCGGTTGAAGGATCGCCACATGAAAATGGTTCGTCATGCCCGTAATGTGTTCGAGCACCATGTAGAAAATGAATCGAAGTCGAGCGAAGTGGACGATAGGGAATATTTATGTTGAGAAGCGACAACAGTTCAGAAGGTCAGAGACAAAGAGCGTTTTTGAAACAGAATGGCCTCATACCACTCCAAGACACATTTAGAATAGTGGCATGATGCCAAATCTGGCCAAAATAGCGGAGCTTCGTCGTGCTACTGCAAGAGCGGCAAAAGGCGCTTCACGAGGCACTCAGATTTGTAGATCTCGCCATTTACTGTGCTTTTTGTCACAAAAGGCTCACTCCTCAGTCCGCAAGACCCAATCAATCTTCTTCTTAAATTTGTCGTCCACATAGAACTTACTCTTGCCGGTGAAAAACTCCAACCCCGGAATTTGCTTAGAATCGGCTTTTATATACGTTTCGTCGTCCATCACACAGCAGCCATATTTTGTCAGCATCTTCTCGTAGAGCTTCCGTGCCCGAGTTTTAGCCGTCGATTGTTGCGGGAAGTTCTGTACCTTGTATGTATGTAGTCCAACTCTCTTCTTTGCATTCTGGACGTAGCTCTGCGACATGCCGATCTTTTTAGCCAAATCACGGCTTGAGACGTTGGGATTTGCTTTTATGTGGCTACCTAGTTGTACTTCTGGTGGAACAAGCAAGTAAAGTGAAATTGAGTCGCCTAATTTGCTATTAATGTGCAGCAAATCACCCCTCACCAATAGCATGGTTTCGAATAACGTGGTGTCCATTAACGTTTTGCTAGACGGTTTCCATTAGAGGTGTGCATGTAGTTCGCCTCCCCGCGGAGCACCTTGGAAACGTTAAGCTCCCCTTAATGGCTAAACGGACTACGGAGGGAGCGCCATAGGGCGCATTGGGGTGGATGCCAGTAAAACCCCAATTATGGCAACTGGCTGCGAAAAGGATAACGCGTGGTACTGTTACATTTGGACTAGCTCCTGTTTCGTCTCCCTCAGTACTGCCAGGTAACACCGAGCAGGAAATGGTGAGGTTCCAACGGCACAGGTTGTTTCCGTCCCATAAATACCTTGGCAGGCCTCCAGTACGCTCCATTCTCCACCGAACGATCTCGCCAGTCGGGCGGGAGTAGGTACCACAGATGTACCAGACTTAAGCTGATCACCCAAGTAGCACACTACGGTCATAATTAGTTGTAGTAACTTGATTATAACTTAGCAAGTCGTATTTATGTTATCTCAACCAAATGGCAACAAGTGTGCTACTAGGGCAGGCTCTGAACACGGTTTTTCATGCAGGGCCGTGTCGACCCTCGCATGGCCTCCCTGCTCGCCTTCAAGCTTGCATAGATAATCATGGAATCACTATAGCGACTATTCCACGTAGGCTTGGATAGCGGCTAGAGGAGGACCCAACAAAATGGAGGGTAACCTCAGGAACGACGAAACCCCAGGAGAAAGCGAATTCGTTCGCTAAAGGCGGCCTAGTGAGGTAAAACAGTGCGAAAGTGCCACGACATCGGAAGTAGGTGTCACCAAGCTAGGCGTGGCCATGGATGGTCTAGGTTTCATACGGGTCGTGGATAGGATGCGGGAAACCCTTTCTAAAATAGTAAAGGTGTCCGAGCAGTTGGATGTGATCATTGACTTTACGTCTTCACGCAAAAACATTGCTAAGGACTGGATGCTTAGCCTCCTCAGGCTACGCCTGACAGTGCAGGCTGCATGCAAGGAGCGGAAAGAGCTGGAAGCTAAGCTGAGCAACGTGCCAAAAAGCTGGCATGGTTAGCAGCCACGGAAAAGGCGAGGAAGATAACTACGAAACAGACCCTGACGGAAGAGTCCATCTCGGTTGGAAACTCCGCCTCATCTATCATGGGGATAGGGACCTACAAGCGGGCTAGGCAGACCCCGGGCGAAACATGGCGCTTCTAAGAAGCGGAAAGTGTCGGACGCCCCCGTAGGGAAGTCAGAAGGTCCATCCTCGTGCCCAGCTCCGGATGGCCGCAAAGAGAGAGGCCTCGGGGCTAAGCTCAGCGCCAAAAGCGTGACATCCAGCTCACGTGTTGTCTCAAGCGCCGAATGGGGCCCGAGTGGCAGGTTCTGACGACAACAACCACCGTTAGCACAGAAGCAGACGCTGGTGCTAATATGGGGACGAGTGATGACCCCAAGCACGGCAGGGAAAGCCACTGAAGCAAGGTCCAAAAAAAGGTAAACAGGACGAAACAAGAAATTGAAAAGCGACAGATGGCCCGCAAGCGAAACCGCGGAGAGGCCCTCATTGTCAATACCAGGCGTCGAAGTACTCCGAGGTCTTGAAAGCGATGCGCGGGGACGCTAAACTTGTGGGCCTAGGCACCGATGTGCGGAGTATACGCCATACCCGCACCGGCGAGATGCTCCTGGAGCTTAAAAAGACGACAGAGATAAAGAGTTCAGCTTATAGAGATCTGACAAGACAGACCTTTGGTGAGGGTGTTGAGGTACGTCCCCTTTTTTCACAGGTGACAATTCAATGTTGATGAGATCACCAGTATCGATGAGATCACCGTATTGATGAAATCACCGAGGTAAACGAGATCTTCACTGCACTGAAGGAACGTCTGCGGAAGGGTCCAGGTGGCAGTTAACCTGGACGCGGCGTTGAAAGTGGCGAAGGTGAAGGTGAGATGGTATTTATGCCCACTTACCCTATACCAGCCGTCGAAGGCATATTTCAGATACCTAGAGAGCGGGCACATGGCCTGAGAGGGCTAAGGCCCAGATAGGAGCAACATATGCAGAATGTGTGGCGGCACTAGCCACAAGGTGCGGGACTGCAAAGGCTCCCCTAAATGCTTGATGTGAGCTGGGCTAACAAGCATGTCAGGGGGGGGCGGCTCAAGTGCCCAGCCGCTAAGGGTATACCAACGAACCAATAATAATACAGGTAACTCAACTAAGCCTGAACCATTTTGAGGCCACCCAGCAAATGATGTGGCAGTCAGTTCGCGAGTCGGCTTCGCATATCGCAATAGTTTCCGACCCATACCGCATCCCAGCCAGCAACGCCAACTGGGTTGCGCAGCACAGGTCCAATATGGCGGCATTATGGACGATGGGCGAGTACCCGGCTCAGGAGGTTGCGTCTACTACAAACGAAGGCTTCGCGGTTGTAAAAGTGAATGGAGTGTTCTTCTGCAGCTGCTACGCACCGCCAAGATTGTCGATTGAACAGTTTTCCAATATGCTCGATCGGATGACAACTGAGCTAACTGGCCTGAGCCCGTTGGTAATTGCGGGGAATTCAGCGCTTGGGCGCTCAAGTGAGGACCGCCTTACCAACTCCTGGAGCCAGATTCTTCTGGAGGCCTTAGCTAGGCTTAACGTGGATTAAGCCCACGAGTACCTACCATAGAAACGGGTGAAATCGATAATCGAGGTAACTTTCGGCGGCCTTGGGCTGCTTCATAGTGGAGAGACCACTTGGCGGTGTGTTATTGTATCGTCCATAATACCAGGCAGCATGCGGAAGGAGGAGCATCCACTCCATTCGCCCACAGATGTAGGACGTCCTACTTTGACGTAGAGACATTTAGAGAGACGCTTGAGAGGGAACGAAACTTACGCAAAACCCAGGTTACCTTGCAGTGAACGACTCGTTATGACACTTACGTGAGCGTGCGATGCGACCATGCCGAGGGAAGTCAAACCGAGGAATGGAAGATCGTTGGTGTTTTGGTGGACGGAGTAAATCGCCAACGTGCAAAGAACATGCCTCCACGCAATATGGAGGGTGCAAAGAGCGCGGTCAGACGCCGAGAGAATCGAGCGAGCAGGCCGCGCCAAAGAGAGAGACAAAGGGCAGCAAGCAAGCCTGCTTTGAGGTCAGAAGGCCAATACGAATCCATGGGATGACGCCTATCGGGTAGTAATGGCCAGGAGATCTTTGGGGACTCTTTCCGAACCATGACCTGAGTCCAAGGCCCCCCACCGCCGTAGATTTGGCCCATGACCAGCTTTCCAGTATCCCAAACCTTAACGCTGTCATAGCAACGGAAGGGACGAGCTGACGGTGACGAATGAGGAACTCATTGCAATAGGAAAGTCGCTATAGGTGAATAAAGCGCTGGGACCGGATGGTATTCCAAACCTGGCGATCAAGACGGCTATCTTGCTGGATCCTGAAATGTTCAGGGTGGTGATGCAAAAGTGTCTGGACGAGGGCGTCTTTCCGGACGCCTGGAAAATTCAGACCCTTGTGTTGCTACCAAAGACAAGGAAGCCACCAGGAGATCCATCGGCATATAGATGTATATATCTGTTGGATACAGCGAGTAAGCTGCTTGAGAGGGTAATCCTCAACAGACTGACAGATAGTGCCGGTTGGGTGGATATCGCAGACTCACTCCAACGCCTTCAGGTTCCTGGGTACTTGTACAAGATTGTGGGAAGCTACTTCCCAGAACATACAACACAGAGGTAGGCCAGAAACGTGTCCAGATCACCGCAGGCGTTCCACAAGGTTCTATTCTGGGTCTGGTGCTATGGATCACAATCACCGTGGAATACCATGAGGTACTACGGCTTGAGATCCAGGGGTGAAGATAGGTTTGCGGACGACATCTTCCTGGAGATATGTGGTGATGGTAGAACTAACGGTCTCACATTCCATTGGCAATGTGGATAGATGGATGAGTTACAGGAAACTGGAGCTAGCCCATCATAAGACTGAGGTCACGGTTGTTAACAACCGAAAATCGGAGCAACATGCAACGATTAGCGCAGGTAACTGCATAATTGCATCGGAAAGGTCTTTGAGGTACTTGGTGGTCATGATGGACGATAAGCTGTCCTTTATCAGCCTCGTCGATTACACCTGAAAGAAAGCCTATATAGCTTTATTGGCATTATCATACATGAGGTCGAATAGCTCGGTGATGCAAGGGAGCAAGCGTAAACTCCTGGCCAGTGTCGCCCTGTCCATACTAAGGTTTGACGGGCCGGCATGGATCACCACCCTGAGAACCAAGAGCAAAACAAGTCAGCTAGAGAGTACGCTCAGCCTTATGTACCTAAGAGTGGTTAGTGCATACCGAACTGTATCACGCGACGCGTTCTGCATCCTAGCGGGGATGGTGCCAATAGGCATTGTCATAAAAGAGGACGTAGAGTGTTTTGAACAACGTGGAACAAGAGGTAGTTGAAGGACCACTAGAGCCTTATCTATGATTAAGTGGCAAAGGGAATGGAACAACTTCACCAAAGGTTGGTGGACCCACCGACTAATCCCGGAACTATCCCGGTAGGCGATACGGGGAACTAAACTTCCATTTAACGCAGATTTTGTCATGCCAGAGGATGCGGTACGACCGGGACATCTGGGACGCGGTATGCGTAGCAGCCTCCCAGATCGTCCTCGATCTCCAACAAAAATGGCGAAACGACGAACGGCAGGTCGCAGGGACCACCGTCTTCTAAAAAATAGTAGCCATCTTGGGCTAGCATTAACTATAGAATGCTGAAGTCTATACCGATTGAAGAGAAATGTAGCATAACTTAACTTTCTTAGAGTAGATGCTCTCAACGACCGTTTTTTTTTTAAATAATTTTTTTTCTGTTCACCAAACCTGGCATTCTGTTTAGCTATTCTCTCCGACTATTTTTTTCCCTTGCCTTTGATATCTACTGAAGACTACGTGGGTTCTCCATGTCTTCTTAAGGTAGATACCAAATCCTCCTTATCTCCAACGGTTGCATGGACATGGCCAGGTGAGCGATCGAGAAGTATATTTGTGAAGATTATTGCGTGAAGAATCGTATCAGTAACTGAATCCGTTTCAAGGTGGCATGCAATGTTTTCAACGATTCATTCCTCGTCGTAGCTTCATCAACGCCGGGAAGACCGTGGAGTAGGTGAGGAATCTACCCAAGCAACACATCTCTGTCATAATTGGTTGCAGAAACTTGATTGTGACTTAATTGAGTCACATTGCAGTTACTTTGACTTATTTGCAACAAGTGTGCTACTAGGGTACGGGGCTGAGCTACAAGCAACCCGGCGGGTCCACGGGTCGCGGATGGTGTGGTTCCATCAGATATGTACCAGAATAAGTAGCGCCGGACGAGCGGCGGGGACTGTTTAGGGTGTGGGGGGACTGAGCAGTTGTTGGACTCTGTTGAGTTTCTTCCAAAACCCCACAAATATCCAAAAACAGCCCTGACAAAAGCGAGCCACTCCGCTTTTTAAAAATAAGGATAAAAGTACAAGCCTTCACTCATTTGAGCGTCTGTTCTCCATGTTAGGGGCGGCTGAGTCACCGTGTTGTTAGTGCGCCCAGGACTCTAAAGGCAAATGCTGAAAGCCCTGGTGGTGCTTGGGACTGTTAAACAGCAGGATCACGATGGTCCTCCTGCGAGATAGTTGTGGTTGGTTGTGGGCCTTGTGAGCCAACACCATTAAAAAGGAATTGCAACGAATAATACACAAGCTCCATCAACGAAGTGTGAAAACGTCAATACGAATGCTAATGCTAATGCTGACCACTCACTTTAGTGTGTCCAAGAAACTGAAAAAAAAAATCGGTGAAGTTTTACCGTTGATTTTTAGTGCCAAACATATTTGCACAGAATGCAAAAGGTGGACAGAGCTCACACAAGAAAAATATTCCTAAAGAGTTTCACAGTTCAACGAGGCTGATCAACGAAATGTTTTCAACTAGGATCAAACTATCCTGAATATCAGACAATTTCAGTGATAACAATTCAATCTACGAGAGACCGGCTCCTAACGAGTGTCCACTAAATAATGAGAACGAAAAGAATGGGTCAGGAAAAAAATACCAGTGAAGTTTTGTTCAAACTGATTTATTTTATTAAAAGGGTCAACTTAAATCTTCAAACTAAGTTTAGTGAATATTGTCATATGGTCCGTGGTCCGCCGTGCGGCGCAGCTTAGTCGTTATGCTGGAACATGACTGTTGGACGGCAGCCACATCGATTTTTCGGATGCAGCTTTTGATCCTGTTGGTAAGTTGCTTGGTGTTCTTGGCCTTCCAATTATCCTTGTATACCATGGAGCTCAAAAGACCGAAGAAATCCTCGATAGGACGGCACTGTGGCAAATTTGTCGGATTCCGGTCTTTTGGGACATATGGTATATTTTGGCTCTCCAAAAACGTTAGCGTTTTTTGCGTAGTGCGATGATGCCTTGTCCGGCCAAAACACGTATTTGCCATCCGAGTGATGTTGTTTAAGAAATGGGATGAGTATTTTCTGCAAACACTCTCTTTGGTACACCTCCTGGTTGATGGCCAAACCGCTTGGTTTGAACCACGGCTTCGAAATACCCTTATCGGATATTACGATGTATAACATAACCTTCGATTCAAATTTGTGCTTGAACTTATACATTACTTTTGGAGGAGTAGTAGATTTGTCCTTAGTGTAGAATCGGTCGTTTCCCGGTATCTGAGACTTCGAAAGAGGAAAGTAGCTTTCGTCGTCCAGAACGAAAGATTTTCCGCCGTAATTCCGAGTCATCCAGCGGCATTGGGATTTCACGGTTTGAATCTGCTCATCTGTGTACTCTGGGGATCTGGTTTTCTTTCTACACACTATTCCTTCTTTCTTTAGTGTCTTGCAGATGAGTGACTTCGAACAATGGAACTTTCGGGCTGCTTCCCGTTGACTTACCGAATCCTTGTTGTTGAACATGCTGCGCAGCGAGCAGGAGCGTTTTCTCATTCATTATTTTCGCTGGACGGCCGCAACCTTTCTTCCGGGTTACTCTCATGCATGCCAGGATACGGTATACGGTGGATACCGGAACTTTTTCACGACAAAAATGGTCCACCGTGTATTTTTTCCACGATCTTCGTTCGCTTGAAAGAATTGTACAACGCGCGCGCGCAGTTCTTCCTGTTTCGACGGCATGCTGAACACGACTGAACATGTTAGAGTGAAATAAGAGTGTATGAAAATTTTCTGGAGAGTGCAACGATTCATTCATCTAAAGTGACATTTCTATGCGGCCGTTTTTGTTCTGATGGAAAAGTATTGAAATCATTCTCATTTTTTAGTGGACACCCGTT
>JASCZW010021188.1:0-11055 GCA_034211315.2 Aedes japonicus
CAATATTTGAAAGTATGATTGCGAAAAGCCATTTTTTCGACATTATTTTCAAATTATCTCGAAAACGGATACATTTAGAATGTTGCTCACCAAGAGCATTTTTGTTTAAAATCATTATAGAAATTGTATTATATTATTCAAATATGGTTATTAATGCAAAAACAACAAATTAGAAAAAACTTGAATTTTTCTTACTTCTAAGAACTTTTTTATCTTAAGTTGCTCTATCGTAGAACAACTTCTATTCTTTTTCTTATGACTCAAAGCCTTTTTGAAAAAAAATTCATAAAAATCGTACGTTGGACAGATTTGCTAATTGATTTTTAAGTTTAATTTTGGATTTTTTTGAGAAAACAATTTTTTTTACAGTGTACATATTTTTTCATAAAGTTAAATTAATTAACTACAACTTTTTCTCAGACGAAATTTTATTACAATCAACGGTTTTCGAGTTATGATTTTTTTAAAAATACGCATGACAAAACACATACGCCCTTTTGAAAAATTTGTCTTGAGTCAAAAAATTTCCTTAACCCGCGGAAAATTCATCGTCGCCAATTCCGAAGACATGTGCAAAGTTTCATCCAAATCGGAGAGGGTCGAGTTCAGTCATTTGCTCATTTGGCAGAGAAATGCTCCGTATGCTTGTCAGAGCACAGTTCTTTGTTATAACTCCAAGTGGAAGGCACGAAACTCGTATAGGATCTGCTTGTTCCAACTCATTTATGCTTCAATCTGCTCACTCACATTCAATTCCAGTTATGGGTTCCGTTTAGTCGTTTTTCCAGCGAAAACAATCTCCTAGTAGCCATATGTAGACTGTCAGGGATAGCATTGGGCAAGTTATGCGTTAGTATCGATATTGGAAAATCGATTCATATATGACCGTTAGAATCGATTCTCCAATTTAATCGATGGAAATATTGATCTTTCTTTGTATCGATACTTTTTCATTCGAACATTGAAAATGAGTTGAACATCTACTTTATGTAGTATTATTTATTATTTTGGGAAATCGTCATGTATAAATTGTTAATAATTTTGATACTTTCCTATATCAAGATTGAGAACGAACTTTGTATGATATACCATTTGATCGTGTAAACCCCAAAGGCTTCAAGTTGGAATTATTTTTTTCATGGTATCGGATGGGAAATTTGATAGAAATGTATCGATGCATTATGCTTCTAGAATCGGTTAAAAAAATCGATATCGCCCATCGCCCGATACAATATCGCCCATTGATAGTCAGGGAACCATAGTAAGCCCGTTTTGAAGCGACCTTCTATGCGAATTGTTGTTTTTTCAGGATGTCGAGTGCTCGCCTATCGTCCTCCGCTTCCAGCATCCGTGTAACCATTGCTTCCTGTACCTCGAAGAAACGCTTCATCAAGTCGTACAGCGACTGGTTGGAGACGACCTCAATATGGTAATAGGTTAAGACAAACGATAAGACATGCCAATGCCGATATTTCTTTTAACATCTTCCACTTTTTCACACAAAAAATGAAAAGAATAAGAGAAGGTTTGAGTTACTTAAAATTTCGTGTTATCAAAATGTTAGCAACAAACAGTTGTTAAACAGTTTTTCTATGTAACGTTATTATTTCCGAGTCCCTCGCCCTTCGGTTCAAAAAGGGTGTATGGGCGTTCTGTTGAGTTGGTCGCGGCAGATTTCGTGTGTGAATCGGTTGCCCCATCAACGTTCTAAAGTGCCTAGAACCAAACGGACAGCTTGTAATGATCACTTGAAGATGCGATCATTGCCCTGATATTACGAAATGCAGCACGTTGTAAAATGTTTCCTATCTTCTATAACCAAACATGATGAAATTGAGTAAACGAGCGAAGACTCAACGGGAATGATCGCTCATATGCATCCGTCGAACCATTCTGACGCGTCGTTGTGAGAATATCACCATGAAAATCAGACATGCGCATGCTACCAATCACTAAAGCCTCTTTTGTTCTCTTCTTCTATCCTATGACCGCGAGCAATACCAAACATCCTAAAGTCAACTCTTCAAAAGCTAGGTAGACCCACGGAAACACCGAGACAACACAGAGGTATAAGCAAAGAACGGTAGAAACCCTAACCAATTTTACTTTCAGCAGATTTTTAACACAAGGTAAGCAAACAAATGACCACTTCAAAATATACTGAATATCCACTACATAATATGTAACGGGAAACGGGAGGGACCATCAGGGTGCTCAAGTGAAACGATTTGGATTGGGAGCATGGGACTGCCTCCTCCCTATTGTTAACATTTCGCGGAACGACGGCGGGCTCTTCGACCCCATCTATTCGGTTTATTATGTCAATCGAGGGCTC
Organism: Aedes japonicus; assembly: GCA_034211315.2. Taxonomy (NCBI): domain Eukaryota; kingdom Metazoa; phylum Arthropoda; class Insecta; order Diptera; family Culicidae; genus Aedes; species Aedes japonicus. The sequence goes on from JASCZW010021188.1 coordinate 2,336, forward strand.
GATTCTTTTGCTGTGGGTGTGAAGAGGAGATCCTCTTCCCTGTACTCGGGTTTCGCGTAAGTGTATCTGCTTACGGGCCCATCCAAACGTGTTTGATTCTTCATATAGGAGCTTGATGATCACAAACAACAAAAGAATCCTGATGTAGAAGGAGATGTTCGCTCATCACCATTTGGCACCAATAGTGAACATTAATGTTTTTGCTAGAATGAAAAATATGAAGAGAAAGTGTTGAAAGTTCCGCCAGTGTACGGCAGGTTGGAAATAGAGCAGATGTTTTTGAAAAATGAGCGCAAGGGCATGTGTGCAGTGGTACTCGAACCAAAGACGTCATCTTTTGCCTAACATCCCACTGCGGGGTAGGTCGAAGCACGGACAAGTCAGCCAACTCAACAGGCTGTCCGTCCTTCTCTGTCTAAGCTTGGAGCAGATTATTTTTTTTTCCGTGTAAGTTAATTTTTTTTCCGTGTCGTTAGACGCACATGTTCTAACACGATTATCATTCTCGGAGTAGCCTCTGAGTAACTTTCTAGAGGATAAGGAAATTGCCGGACTGGACATTTGTAGTCGAAAGATTGTTTGGGAAGCTGTAGCTCATCAAAAGTCTTTATGTTTCCAATAGCAAACTTCTCTTTAGGCCTCTGTCACAAATCGATGCATTTGGATTCCTTTTCTTCCCTGCTTTTGTTACCAGTCCATGAAGGCCAGAGGGACTACACCGGTCCATCTACTCCCAACTGCGTTGGCTAATTCTGGATTCGAAAGAGTTGAACTGGAACCCTCGTCCAGGAAGGTAAAACATTTATCTAACCATTACGGGTACATAACGAAAAGGGCAAACGATTGATTGATGTGGTGGTTCTGTTGCAATCTGGTGATTTGTGCTTTCGCAATACGCAACGTATCCTCTGGCGAGACTTGTTCATGTTATCTTGCTTCTTATCAGGAACTAATCTCGGTGGGTCTTGGGTGTGGACAAAAGCTTTTCTATGTGCTTACCCACACGTTTCGCAGTGCCATGCTTGACTAATCTCCTTTGTTGAATGAAAGGCCACACGCCAAGTTGACCAGACCAGGCATAAAAGCATTGAATGTCACCAGCTTAACATTCGAAACAGCGCTTTTTAAGTAATCCCACGGTATTTTAAGAGTTGTGGGCAATTTCTCCACAAACTTCTGAAGAAGCATGGGATTGGCCAAATGAAACCGCCGGTCGGCTTGAATTGCCAGACCGAAGGTAATGATCGAATTGAGTTTCTCTGCTTTAGAAGAAAAAGCGTTACAGACTTTTTCAACAGCTAACCGAATAGCACTTCCGGTCTTACATATGATTTGCGAAGTGGGATTATAAACGGAACCAGACGCCGGCAATAACAGTCGACTCTGGCAGCTTCCAGAGCGCTTCCTCGTAGACCATGTCGCAGTCTTGCTAAATTTTCAGCGTCGTTATAATCGCATACATCGGTAGTGTTTCAAAATGAGCTGTAAAGGCTGGCCAATCTGGGCCAATCCTTCTTTTTTCTGCTCGGCCTCATTGGCGTAACTACTGGGGGTGCCTAGGGGCCAGGCCCCCTCCAGAATACTGTAGGCCCCCCCCAGGATTTTTTCTCATTATATTTCTTATTTGAAATGAAACACTTTTCATAATCTCTACGTAAAATTGTAGGGTTTTTTTTCCAGAGTAAGTTGTTTCTGTACTTCGCTCCCTTCAGAAATAGTTTGAACAAGTAACATACCCTCTTCCCCACACATGAAAAAGTGGTAAATTTATCAAGAAATCCATTTCGATCGAGAGTTTCCGTCTAATAAAATTGTTTCGAGCTGCGAACTTTGTTATGTAGCTTCACAATCACAAAAATACGTCTCAGTGTAGGGCAAAACAAATGTAACGCTGTAGATTAAATTATACCACATTATACTTTGCGTTGATCTATATCCCTTTTTTTTTTGTTTGCTCACTTACACAGATAATTATTAGATGATAAGAATACACATGAACTTCAGTCCGAATATAACCTTTGAACTAAACACATCGAAACATCACAGTTTCACCTCAAATCCGAAGAAATCAACCAGCGACCGAGTCCTTTTTCCAAGTGTGGCAATCTCAAAGGGAGTTTTGTCAAGTTTCGTTTTGATAGTGGATTATACCTAACTTTTGGGAAATTCGTCGTTAATAGACTTTCGCGAGTGTGTCGTGAACAAATGGTGCCGAAACCCGGGAGGAAATCCCATTCGTCGTTCGAAGGAGCATACCGTTCTCGATAAGGAGTTATCTTCTATCTTGGTGACTGAGCACGTCGAATCTGATCACTGTCGTTGGCCAATCGATTGCGCCAAATTTGTCGTTGCACGTGCCCTACAAATCACAAAAAAACGGAGATCTTCTGATTCGGTGGCTCCTATATTGATTGTTCCAGAAGTTGAGGTTACGATAAACACGTGAGGATTGATAACCCAAGCAGTCGGGTACCCTTGGTGAAAATGAGTTTGCCTAAAACATCAGCATTACGGAAAAATGTGTTGCATCTTAAAAGTTTGCACCGTAAAAGAGACAACATACTCGGATCGGCAAAATTAATTCAGCGGTTTAACGAAGAGTTTGAGGTTAGCCAAATTAATCAAGTTGCCATAAGAGTTGAACGTTTAGATGGATTGTGGGAAAAATTCGAAGACATCGAAGATGAAATTGAAGCGTTGGAAGATCTAGAAACGGGTTTCTCGGATACCCGTCAAGAATTTCAAAATTTATATTTTGAACTCAAAGCATCGCTTGTTAGCAAGCTTCCCTCGCCGACTACTGCACAATCTCCATCCCCAAATCCATCTCAAAATGCACATCGCGTTGATCATGTCGTATCAGTAAAGCTTCCCGAAATCAAAATTCCCGAATTCGGTGGAAAACCGGATGAATGGATCGAGTTTCGCGATCTTTTCAAATCGTTAGTACACTCCAATACTCATGTTTCCGCAGTTCAGAAGCTTCACTACCTCCGTAGTGCCTTGAAGGGTGAAGCATCCCGTTTGATTTCATCATTTTCTATCACGTCGAATAATTACCCCGTCGCTTGGAAAACGATCTGCGATCGTTATGAAAATAAAAACTTTCTTGTTAAACAACATATGTCGTCGATTTTAAAGGTTCCCAATGTTAGAAGGGAATCGGCTTCCGCCCTTGCTGAATTAGCTGATGAATTCAACCGACATGTAAGCATTCTGGATAAACTTGAACCATCTGAAGAGCATTGGAACTCGTTTCTAGTAGAGCGCTTGAGTAGCCTCTTGGATGAGAAATCGTTGATGGAATGGGAGGCACATTGTGATGACAATGTCGTTCCACAATACAAAAATTTATTGACCTTCATTCTAAAACGATCACGCACACTACAGATGTGCAAACCAAACTCTGGTCCACATACAGAAAATCCCACAAAACACATTAGGGGGAAATCATCCTCTCACGTTGTCTCGGAGAATGTCGTAAAATGTCCCAACTGCAAACAGGCTCACGCAATATATCAGTGTGAGTCATTTTTGCAGTTGTCACCAAACAATCGACTCAGTTTTGTCAAAAAACATCAACTTTGCATCAACTGCTTGAGGGGAGGACATCTGGCTAAGGATTGCCGTAATAGCCTATGTAGGACGTGTTCAAAGAAGCACCATAGCTTACTTCACTTTCCTCCAATTGCATCGGGTTCCAGTTTAGCGGAAGATAGGCCTTCTACTTCAACAACGTGCACAGCAGTTTATGCAACGGACAGCATCATCCCTACAGCGGGAATTTCGTTCTCGAACTCGGTAGCGCCGTCGGTGGTGCCTTCGCGTGAAATACAACAGGCAAACGGGTCGCCGTCGGGATCATCGCCTTCGAAGTCGTTTGCCGGTATTAGCCCCTCTCCCTCGTCGTTAGTTTACGCGAACAATCGATCCGAATCTAGTGAACAACTTCCTTCGTGCTCTTACGATAGTATGATGTTGCCCACTGCAACAAACAAACCAAGAAATGCGATGGTGTTTTTATCTACTGCGTTGGTAAAGGTGCAGGACGCTGATGGTATTGGTCACTATGCCAGAGCGCTACTCGATAGTGGATCACAATCCAACTTTTTATCGGAATCATTGTGTCAGAAGTTGGGTTTGAAACGCACTCGTATTAATGTACCTGTGAGTGGCATTGGTCAAGCAACGGTCAGTGTACGCTATTCTGTACAGGTCTCACTTGCTTCTCGTTTCGGAAAATTTGTGAGCGATATTGAGTGCTTAGTTCTGCCAAAATTAACAGTGAGCCTTCCTAGTTGCCATGTGGACATCTCGCGTTGGAACATCCCACGCAATTTACCATTGGCAGACCCAAAGTTTAATATTAGCCATGGAGTTGATATGATTGTGGGTGCTGAACTATTTTTCTCGCTTATTGAATCGCATCAAATGGTTTTAGCTGATAACTATCCTATTTTGCAGAAAACTGTTCTCGGCTACGTGGTCTGTGGGAAATTATCAACAAGCGATAGCGGAGCTGTGGCATGCCATATTGCCACCAGCCAGGATTTGAATACCCAGCTCGAAAAGATGTGGGAGATCGAAAATTTCGATGTCGGAAAGTCTCTGACGCAGACAGAGCATGATGTTGAAAACCACTTTATTCAAACAGTCTCACGCGATTCTACTGGACGGTATGTAGTACGCCTGCCTTTTCGGGAATCAATGCTCCCACTTCTTGGAGACTCTTACGATCAAGCAGTACGGCGTTTTCTGCTAACAGAGAAGCGATTTAGTCGGGACAACCACCTGCGCGACGAATACGTAAAGTTTATGGATGGCTATGAAAAGCTAGGGCACATGGAAGTGGGTGCTAACGTCGTGGGACCACAATATTTTCTTCCGCACCATGCTGTTCATCGCCCAGAGAGCAGCACTACAAAAACGCGTATTGTGTTCGATGCCAGCAGCAAAGGATCCGGTCCTCTTTCCCTCAATGATGTTCTTCACACTGGTCCTACTGTGCAACCACCATTGCTGTCTCATGTTTTGAATTTCCGGATGCCACAATACGTATTCACTGCAGACGCGGAAAAATGTTCCGCCAAATGTGGGTGCATCCTGAGGATCGACGATATCTAAAGATAGTCTGGCGTCGAGAACCATCACTTCCTCTACAAATCTACGAGCTGAAGACGGTGACTTACGGCTTAGCTTGTTCACCGTACCAAGCCGCACGAGTGCTCATCAAGCTCGCCGAAGACGAGGGTCACAACTACCCTCTTGCTTCAGACGTTGTACTCAAGCGTTTCTACGTAGATGACGTTTTAGCTGGAAGTGACAGCCTCCAGGAAGCTGCCGAAATCTGTCGTCAATTACAGGAGCTACTCAGTCTAGGAGGATTTGCTTTAAGAAAATGGACTAGCAACAACCAAAATGTGTTAAGTCACATTCCCAGTCACCTTTGGGAGAATGCTCCTCAAATGGAAATCTGTCGTTCAACGGTGACTGCTTTAGGACTTTTATGGAATCCACAAGGTGACAGTTTTGGGTTTAAGGTGCCACCCCTCCCGGAATTGCATATAGTAACTAAGCGTATTGTGGTATCTGAAACAGCTCAGCTTTTTGATCCACTTGGGCTCCTTGGTTCGATCGTGATTAGTGCTAGAGTTTTTGTTCAGCGACTTTGGGCCCAAAATATTTCCTGGGATGAACAACTTTCACCTGAAGACAGTGCATGGTGGAAAGAATTTCGAAGTGAGCTAAGTCTTCTGCAAAAGCTATCGATTCCTCGTCGAGTTCTATTCAACCCGGATCGCAATTATCATCTCCACTGCTTCTGCGATGCCTCTGAAAAGGGCTATGGCTGTTGTGTGTACGTAGTTGGTCCAGATGTTGAGGGACGAATCACCAGTCATCTTTTGGTTACTAAGTCTCGAGTTGCACCATTGCGCGGATTATCAATACCACGACTCGAACTATGTGCAGCGGTGGTGGGCAGCCAACTGGTGGATAAATTACGCAACGGAACTGACTTTTGGGACCCGTTACATTTTGGACAGATTCAACAGTAGTGTTATATTGGCTCCGTGCTCCACCAACCAACTGGAAAGTATTTGTTTCTAATCGCATAGCCGAGGTACAGCGTCTAACGAAGGGTTTTCAATGGCGACATGTTCCCACTGATCTCAACCCGGCCGATCGTATTTCTCGTGGGATCCGTCCAAGCCAAATAAGCAACGATATATTGTGGTGGCATGGGCCACAATTCCTGGAAAATCCCGATAACTGTTGGCCAGAAGCTTTGCCCAACTCTACACCAACGGAACTCTTGGAAATAGACCCTGAAAGACGCCCAACTGTTGCTTTAAGCTGCGTGAAATTTGATGATTCAATTTGCTCCAAATTCTCTGACCTAGGAAAACTTTTGAAGACAGTTGCATGGTGCAATCGGTTTTTCAACAACATTCGCAATAAACGAGAGGATCGTATCACAAGTAGGCTGAGACTGGACGAAATAGAAAGGGCTCTCAAATCGCTTATTCGTCTGGCACAGGTAACTGCGTTTTTCAGCGAGATCCATCAACTAACCGTGAAGCAAGTCCAAACAAAATGTGATGTTATTGTGGATTCGAAATCTCAGTTGAAAAATGACTAAAATATTTACCTGCACTTAGTAATTCAGAAAAAGCACCAAAAAATGAAAAAAGTGCCACTAAATTATTAAGGCCTGTGCCAACAAATAATGTGTGATCAGCATTAAAAATTTAGGAATGAGCAATAAAAGATGAGAAAGATCTTCGGATAATCTAATTGTGACCGGTAAATCTGTCAAATAAAGCAACAGCTATTAAGATATGTGCAATTAATATGGCAGTATTTCCGCCAAATTATGTAATTTGAGCATTAAACTATTCGCATATGTCTTTTAATTTTGTTGGATTTTCCCATAAAAACAGTAAAATGAGCAATAACCATATAAATATCCATTGCTCATTTTACTGTTTTTATGGGAAAATCCAACAAAATTAAAAGACATATGCGAATAGTTTAGTGCTCAAATTACATAATTTGGCGGAAATACTGCCATATTTAATTGCACATATACTAATAGCTGTTGCTTTATTTGACAGATTTACCGGTCACAATTAGATTATCCGAAGATCTTTCTCATCTTTATTGTTCATTCCAAATTTTTATGCTTGATCACACATTATTTGTTGGCATGTCCTTAATAATTTAGTGGCACTTTTTCATTTTTTACAACCCTCTTTTAATTGATGATTAATTATGCTGCCCCTGGTCTGGTCGTCATTCTTAAACAAGACAATTTTCCTCCATTTACATGGCCCCTTGGAAGAGTGGTAAAGTGTTTCACTGGAACTGATGGTTTAGTACGCGTTGTCCTTGTGCGAACCAGCCGTGGTCTGTACAAGCGGGCAATAACAGAGATCAGCGTGCTGCCAATCGAGACAGACATAGAAGTCAACGAGAAGGAGATGATCATCGATGATACGGCTGCTAATGAACGAGGATAGTTGAACCACACTGGTTCAACGTGGCGTAGGATGTTTCGAGCTGCGAACTTTGTTATGTAGCCTACAATCACAAAAATACGTCTCAGTGTAGGGCAAAACAAATGTAACGCTGTAGATTAAATTATACCACATTATACTTTGCGTTGATCTATATCCCTTTTTTTTGTTTGCTCACTTACACAGATAATTATTAGATGATAAGAATACACATGAACTTCAGTCCGAATATAACCTTTGAACTAAACACATCGAAACATCACAGTTTCACCTCAAATCCGAAGAAATCAACCAGCGACCGAGTCCTTTTTCCAAGTGTGGCAATCTCAAAGGGAGTTTTGTCAAGTTTCGTTTTGATAGTGGATTATACCTAACTTTTGGGAAATTCGTCGTTAATAGACTTTCGCGAGTGTAATACGTGAACAAAAATGTTTTCAAATTGGAAGCATCTTCCCAACAGCATGAGATCCCAGTTGTGAACAGCAATTTTAGCTAGAACCTAACATGTGAAGAGAAAGTATCGATAGATCCGATAGAGTTTGGCAGGTTATGAAATTTAATAGAAGTAGTTTGAAATTGTACGTATGGCTTTTGTCAAGCAGTATTTCGAAGCAAACGCACACACTTTTACCACACATCCCCATGCAGGGTAGGTCACGGATCCGTCACCTTGACTGGCAAAAATGTATGCGCTTGATCGTGCTCAAATACCGCCAAAGACACAGAATGGTTCTAGCGATGAAAAATCTCTGTTTTTACACTCCCACAGACCATGTGATGAAATGAATTTCCAATTAGAGGTTTTAAAACCACAACTTCTCATTTTTACCAGTAGTGTTTTTTCTCGGCTTTGTTTACTTAACAACCTCGGAGAGAAACCCGGTAAGGTGTCGTATGATGATCCTCTTAACAGCATGTTTTGACGGATTATGTTTTTTTTATTGCGTTTGGTTCGAAATACTTCTTATCAAAAGCCCTATGCCGTAGCTCTAAATAATTCTGAATTCTAATAATTCAATTCTATTAATATTAAAACCTCTAGACTTATACCTAAAATGTAAAATGTTGAGTCTGTTAAGTTGAAACATTATATTTTAAACGATTTTCTATGTACGTATTTTTATTTTATTATTCAAAAAGGTATTACAATAATCAGTTCTATTTGAAGGCGCATTTTATAATTCACGATATCATTTTATCTTG